>LNGL01000026.1:724403-790030 GCA_001510565.1 Knoxdaviesia proteae
CCCCCCCCCCCCCACTACGTCCCCAACGACCCCAAACCTGGATGCTCAAGACGGCTAACCTCCGACCCGGTTGCTGCGAACAGAACTCTCCCGCCAACTCAACGCCACGCAGTCACACCACGAAGAGCTCAGCGCCACGCACTCGTCGTCAGTGCACGCGTCGGAGATCTCGCGGCTCGACACCCAGAAGTTCCGCACCGCGAAGGCGGCCTCCGACGCCGAGATGGAGGTCGAGCGGCTGACACAGCAACTCGCCGACCTGACGGCGCGCCTGCAGGAGCTGGAAGTGCAGGGCGTGGCCGGCGGCTCGGGCCTCGGCGGCAACGCGACCGACGGCTCCGGCAGTGCTGCGATGGCGTCTGCCGGCCGCGACCTGGTCGACGACGAGATCTTGCTCCGCCTTAAGGTGTACCGCAGCCTCGGCATCGACCTGGAGCGCGAGGGCCGCGACGGCGACTTCACGCGCGCGATTGTGCGGAATGACCGCAAGGGCGATGTGCATGTGGTCAACATGGACAAGCAGTTCTCGCGCTTTTTCTACGCCAACTACTTCTGGCAGTCGCTGTGAGCGGCCGCCAATGGAAGAGACGTGTGCTGGTTGCTGAATTTTCTTTTGTGTATGTGTAATGCCGATTATGAATACTCCGCGCGGACGGTTCTGGTCGTCCGGTCGGACAAGTGCTTGACTTTTGCGCGCTTTTTTGTTTCTTGTCTTTGGGGTGGCGGGTGGTTCAGAGCTTTTGAATATATGCAATATATGCTTTCGGAGGGGCGTTTGGGACAACTGCAGGTTTACTGCCAATGTGTTTCAAACTCGTTGGGTCGGCACAGCAATGAAAATCACCGCGATGTTTTAAGGTCGGTGTGGAGCAGTTGTCACTTTCAGCATATGCACGTTTCGCAGTCTTATCAGGGTCGAGTGCAATGCATGTCATGCATGGTCAACATGCAACAGAGAAGATCAATTTCATGATAGAGAGCAAAAGTCATGATCGAATCATACAACCCCCGAAGTAAAATACCCAGAAACACAAACTAGTAAGTGGTATTCCGGAGATTCATCCATTGTAGCCAGGACACCCCAGGCGCCGCCACGTTGTGACGTACAAATCTCCAAACGCCGAGTGAGACAGATCCAAAAACAGAAACAGGAAAAAAAGAAAAAGAAAAGAAAAAAAATCCAGCCCCAAGTGTCAAAATCCCGAGAAACAGTAACGCCATCGTTGAATCCAAGCACGCAGACGTCCTACACATTCTTCTTCGTCCTCTGGGGAGGCGTAGTCGCACTAAAGTAATCCTCAGCGGGGGCGGGCCGTGACGCAAGTCCGACGGCTGCGGACGTCCGGGTGCGCGAGCTGTTCGGCGACACCAAGAGTGACGGACCGGCCTTGTTAAGCGACTTCATGGTCAGACCCCCGCCGGTACCCATAGGCGTGGATGTATAGGCGTAGGCGGGCGGATTTGCCCCAGTTGACGACGCCGGCGGGGCCAGGTGGACGGGCTCGCCCGACGGCGAGCGGAAGTGGTGGCGCGACGGGTGGTGGTCGGGCCCGGCAAACTCCAGCCGCGAGTTGACAGTGGTCCAGGCCCGCTCGTCCTCTTCGTCGTCGGCATCCCCGAAGCGCCAGCCGCCGACGCCCTCGAAGTCGCGGTCGAGCCCGACGCTGGGGAACAGGCCGAGGCTGGGATCGGGGGTGGTGCTGCACGAGGCGATGCTGGACGAGCTGCGGCGGGTGCGGCTGCGGCGGAGCAGGAGCCGCGACGAGCTGCTGAGCGGCGACGACGGCGATGACGGCGGGGGAGAGCCGGGCGAGCCGGGCGACGGCGGGAGCAGCGCGGTGGCGGGGTACCGCGAGGCAGCCGCGGCGTAGCGGGAGCGGTACGACAAGCGCGGGAAGATGGGCAGGCTGCGCGGGAGCGGGAGGAGTTGCAGGACTAGGTCGAAGTACACGAGGGTTACGCGGAAGATCAGCACCGAGAAGGCCAGGAAGGTGGTGATGCCGGCGAAGACGGCCAGCGGAATGGTGGCGAGGAGGAGGAACGGCACGGCCAGGGCGCGGAGGGGACCGAAGAAGGCCATGGCGGGTGGATTGTGGTGTGGGTAGGATGATGTTTAAGAGAGGCGGAGAGAGCAATCGGCGGTCCAAACGTGAGGCTATCACCAGTTCAGCGGCCTCACAGAGTCAAGTGGCAAAGGTGGCAAAAGTCAGAGAGTTGGTCGAGTCACTCAGCCAGCAGCACCAAGACGGCGCAACCCTGATGAAAAACCACAATGACGCAGAATTGGCGATCGGGGCGTTTGCATTGGCTGAGACGCGAAGTCCGGGACCGGAGAATTGAAGTGATAGAGACGGAGATGGATGGAAGATACAGAAGATGAAGTGGAAGAAGTGAGGGGGGGACAAAGGAAAGAGGGTGGTGAGATTCGGGGCGAAGATATAAAAGCGGAAGTCGGAAGACAAAATATATATATAAATATAAAAAAGAGAAAAAAAAAAAAGGGAAAAAAAAGGAAGAAAAAAAGGTGCTTATCGCTAAAACGGGCGACATGCATATCTGGAAGGACCCAAAAAGCACGTTTACACTGCGGGAAAAATGGGCCCAGCCAAAGTCCGATGCAGACCGAGGTGAACCATAAACAGAAGCACAGAAAGTGTAGCAGGGTAAAACGACGCATTTGGACGAGAACAGACACAAGAGAGCAGCAACAGACCACACGATCACCGGGCGACGACAATCAGCCAAGCAAAGCAAGAATGTGACAAAACTCCCCGAACCTAAGTGGATGTCTGCATCAACTCTGCAGCTAAAACACTCCGGTTCGAGAGGAGGAATGCTCGAGCGGCTATAATTAGCGGTTTTGTTCAATCCCCGTGGCAGACGAGGCTAGAGTTAGTCACATCTTTAGACATAAGGTCGAGCATAGCACCGGCGGCACCGGAGCGGGCGGAGTGTGTTTGTTTCGCTACGGGGCGAGGAAAGCGGACTGTGCAACAGACATGTGAAAGAGGCACACGACTGAGGAATCCACAGGCGACTGTTTGGCCCGTACACACTATGGATATATGTGCTCGTGTCAATGCAACGGAGACGGCGTATATCCAGCTCTCCAAATACAAGGAGGTCTTTGATCGTGGAAGAACGGAGAGTATACGTCGAGTCAGTCAGCGAGCCTGAAGATATGTCCTCCCGCCACACCACCACCTCACAGTGTTGTTCAAGCCCAATTCACATATGATCAAAGCAAACGCAAACGAGCAAGTTGGGTCTGATTGCAAAAGCTAAAAACTTTGGTCCATCGCACTGGTGGGTTGCACCTGGGCCCGTGCGTTGGAGAGACCTGCATATGCGGGGAGACATTTTGAGCCTCAACGTGTGCAATGCGAATCCTCGCAGGCTACTTGCTTTCTCTTATCAGTTCCAGGATACGGGCATCTCCCCGTCTCGGTTTCTTCCTCTCTCTCTCTCTCTCTTTCTCTCTCTCTATTGACAGATCCATCACATCCCGCCTCCCATCGTCACCCAGCTCTCCCCAGTTGGTCGTGAGTGGCTGCTTGACAATTGGCGTGGCGTGCGTTCTCGGGGCGTTTTGCGCTGCTTCTACGGCCAGACTACCGTGGTAGTCGACAGTCTAGCAGTGGTCCAGACAAAGCCAGCAACCAAACCTTGTGTTTGTGCCTTGGCCTTCCATTCCAGTTGTGCTTCTTTCCTCTGTCAATAGCAAGCAGGCTATCCACGGCCACTGGCTCCGCACTCTCTTAGCTATTGAGGAATACGAGGTCCTCTCGTCAAGCCGAAGCTCTGCGCAGATACGACATTCCTGTAGGGGTCGAGAAGGCGATGTCACAAGATTGGGGGATGATGGCTACCCAAGAGACATGAAGCAGTAACCCTAATAGTAACCCTAGTATCCTGCTGGCCAGTCGTGATCTCTCATCCAGCCTAGCACAAAACTCAAAGAATCCAGTACTCCAGCCAGCAGAATCAACTTGGTCCATCCGTCGTTAAATGTACTCATATGTAGTCAATTCCACCCTCCAAAAAAAAAGATTCTAAATATAAAATATGAGATAGAATAAAAATATAAGAATATAAAAGACTGCCCACATAGCCAGAAAAGGACCCGCCAAACCTTGGGCCGTTAAACCGCTTCCCCATTCTTAACAGGGCAGAATTTCCAGGGCCAATTAACGGCGGCGATATAGTGCACAGGGAGCCTGGAAAAATGCAAGGAATCAATAAGGTCCAGATTCGCACCGGGAAGCAGGCAACTTTGGTCGCCACTCCACCGAAAGTGCTTAGGGTTAGCCGGGTGCCAGACATATGTAACACATAAGCTTCAAATCTCTAATCTATTTTTTTTAATCGCATTATCGGGTCAAGATCTTTTGCGCCTGCTATTTTCGTTCCCGTCCTCCGCCCCCATTTCTCCTGTCCATATCATCTCCGTCTCCGGTGTTCTTGTTCATCTCTCCGATTCTTGATACCCCGAGTGTCTCTTTTCCGCCGGGCTATCTCCGGTCTCCGCGACAAAACCCCCTCTCTCCGATCCCCGGACCCCGGTAGCGTCTCGGTGTTTTCTGCTGCCTCGATACCAGATCGGTTGACGCGGCCTCATCTCCACCGTCCGCCTCGAACTCCCCTTGACTGAGCGAATGACGCGATCCGCGCTCTGGACACGGTGCACTCTCCCCGTGAGCTGCAGATCCAGTTGAAAGAAACTGGAGTCTCCGGCCCGTCGTGGACACAAACACAAGACGCCACGTCTCAAATCACTGCCGAAGCAACGACGGCACGGAGGTTCCGACATCACAACAACGAGGACCTGACTTTTGTCTCTAGCTTTTCCTCTCAACACTGTAGCCTCAACTCGAACGATAACACCCCTTTGATCCTCGAGTCATATCCTCTCCGGTGCTGGTGCTGGGAGCTGGAAGAAGGGCTGTCGTCATCGCCTTCTCACTCACCTACTTCCCCCCTCTCCAACTTCACGCCCATCCTTCGTCACAATGGGTGCCGCTTCAGCCATCGCCCTCCAGGGCCTGCGCATATTGAGTACGCCATGCCCGCTGCAATCCCCCTCACCCCCCCTTCCGAACCGTTCCCCCTCTCTTACTAACCCTCCCGGTCCGTTTCTATCCAGGCCGCGCCTCTGACGACGATGCCGACCCGAGCGACGGCACCTCGCCGCAAAGCGAGGCGCTATCGTCGTGGGCCATCTTCATCTCCATCACCCTACTCATCGTGGCCTTCCTAACCAGCTACCTCCTCCAGGAGAAGAAGATCGAAGCCGTGCACGAAACCGTCATCTCTATCATCGCCGGCATGACCGTCGGCCTGCTGCTCCTCGTAACCCCCGGCGACTCGATCCGCAACATCATCAAATTCAGCCCGCAGATCTTCTTCAATCTCTTGCTCCCGCCGATTATCCTCTCGTCGGGCTACGAGCTGCACCAGGCGAACTTCTTCCGCAACATGGGCACCATCCTGACGTTTGCGTTCGCCGGCACGTTCCTGTCGGCCGTGGTCATCGGCGTGATCCTGTGGCTGTTCAGCATGCTGCCCGGCCCGACGAGCATGAGCTTTGTCGACGCCATCTCGGTCGGCGCCACGCTGTCGGCCACCGACCCGGTGACCATCCTCGCCATCTTCAACTCGTACAAGGTCGACCCCAAGCTGTACACCATCATCTTCGGCGAGTCGATCCTCAACGACGCTATCGCCATCGTCATCTTCGAGACCGCCCAGAAGTACAAGCACGGCGAGGCCGGCGCCCCGGGCTTCTTCAGCTTCTTCGAGGGCGTCGGCATCTTCCTGCTGGTCTTCTTTGGCTCGCTGCTCATCGGCGTCGTGGTCGGCGTCGGCACCGCGCTGCTGCTCAAGCTGACCTACATCCGCCGCTTCGCCAAGATCGAGAGCTGTCTGGTGGTGCTGATCGCCTACGCCACCTATTTCTTCTCCAACGGCCTGCACCTGTCGGGTATCGTGTCGCTGCTTTTCTGTGGCATCACCCTGAAGCACTACGCCTACTTCAACATGTCTCGCCGGACGCAACTGACCACCAAGTACCTCTTCCAGGTCCTGGCCCAACTGTCGGAAAATTTCATCTTCATCTACCTCGGACTCGCCCTCTTCACCGACAACACCCTGATCTTCCAGCCGCCTCTGATTATCGTGACGGTGGCGGCCGTGTGTGCCGCGCGCTGGGTGGCAGTCTTCCCGCTCTCGAACATTATCAACCGAGTCATTCGCTACCGTGCAGCCAAGCGGGGAGCCCCCGTCACCGATGAGCTGCCTTATAGCTACCAGGCCATGCTGTTCTGGGCCGGTCTGCGCGGCGCCGTCGGCGTCGCGCTCGCAGCGCTGATGGACGGCGACAACGCGTCCGCCCTGCGCGCCACCGTGCTGCTGGTCGTCGTGCTGACGGTGATCATCTTCGGCGGCACGACGGCACGCATGCTGGAGATCCTCGGCATCCAGACCGGCGTGGTCGACGAGATCGACAGCGACGACGAGTTCGACATTGAGACGCTGGGCAGCGGACCGTACTACAAGCGCACCGGCACGGGCATCGGCTTCACGCCGCGCTCGGGCAACGGCAGCATGGCGCTGGGCGCACTCGACACGCGCACCGACCGCGCCCGGGCGCGCGCGGCGCGCGGCAGCTACGTGTCGGGCCACGCACCGCCCAACGAGGACGCGCGGCGCGACCACCGTATCCGCAAGAACTCGCGCGGCGAGGAGCTGGGCGGCGACGACGAGCGGATGTCGGACGCCGGGCTGCGCGGTGGCAACCTGACCGACTCGGACTTTGGTAGTGACATTGACACGTCGGACCTGCCGCCGCCGGCCCGCCGGTCGCCGTCGCGGGGCAACCCGGCGTTCCTCAGCCCCGGCGGCGCCGGCCCCGCGATCGGCGGGAGCAGTGGCGGCGGCGGCGGCGGCGGTGCTGGGGGCCGTGTGGCGGCGCAGCGCGCGAGCAGCTACAACGCGGGGCTCTTGCCCGCGGGCCGCGAGTCGCCCGCCGAGTCCTCCGGCACCGGCACGCCGGGTGTCTCGGCGTCGTCGGCGTTCCGGCAGCTGTTTATCGTGCAGGACCCCGCGGGGCTGCTGCGGCAGCTGGACGAGGATTACATCAAGCCCAAGCTACTGTTGGACGGCGGCGGCGGGAGCGGGGGGCTCTTGGGGCGGGGCGGCAACGGCGGGTCGAATGTGTAAGTGTGTAAGAACAGCATGAAGTAACAGGCTGGGGGGATGACTAGCTGCGAGTGGATGCTTTTATGTGTGTCTTTTCTGTTTGGTATGGCCGTCTTCTTTTTTTTCTTTTTTTTCACGTTTTCTCGGGACTTGCTTGTGTTGACTTTTCGCTCTGTTTCTTGATGCTGTTCGTTCGGGTATCACTTAATATCATGTTGGTTTACTCTGATATTCAACGTAGCCGTGGTTAGGGTCCAATACCCATCTATAGAAACTCTCATGCCGCATTACAAACGATGAAGATGAGCCTACCACGTCTGGCTTTTGCGAGCTACAAGGTCGACAGGACTGAACGGCATATATTCCGATCCTCACACTCCTTTTCCAATATTTGCCCCTCGGTGGTGCCCGTAATATGTAGCCAGTGTTCTAAGAAGGCAGCCATAATTACAGCCTTCAACGGCATTCTCATCGAAGAGCTGTTAACCCTAACTGCAATTCCTTAGGGTTGTGAATGGCGAGTCCTGTGAATATATATCGGACATCCGCACCCACCACATCCACAAGACCAACAATAGCAACAACAACAACAACAACAACAACAACAACAGCAGCACGCGGCCTTTTGTTTATGTGTATATCATATATAAGGGCACTTACCGTACACGTTTCTCAGGGGAGCAGGACGACCACTCCCCGGAAAGCTTGTTTGGCCTGGTGGTATAACGATGCAGAGCGGGTGCGCTGCGACGAAAGTTAGCAGTCCCTGTTCGAACTCCCACTGGGCCGGATCATCTTTTTTGTCTTTTTTTTTTGTCCTTCTAGTAGTTTCAACAGTGAGTAACAGTGGGTACGTATTCGAGTGCTTTGCCTCAAATCTGACCTTCGAGAACTATGCACTGCCACCGTCTTTTCTGTCCCGGCAAGTCCGCATGGTCGCATGGACTGTCTCATTTGGTCACGCTTGCATCACCAGCTCTGCGCACACGACCATTCAAAGTTATACGAGTGTGTACCTCACGTCGCTTTCTGTCGCTATTGGGGTCTGGCTGGTTTCTTCGTTGGCCAGCGCACACCGGCATATCGAAGCCAGGCGGCAGAGGTACATTGATTCATCAGACTTGATTAATAGGATGACGAGTAAAGTTCCAACACATGTCCATTGTGCAATCTTCTCTGAAACTGTCTACCAGACAGGACCGCGGCAACTGTCAAAGCCGCGTGCATCTGCCAGTGGGCAGCATGCTCTAGTTCGCACTGGTGGTCTGAGCGTCTTGTGTGTCGTTCTCGGCAAGCTGCGTGAGAATCTCTCTGGCCTCGTCAATATCGTCAAGTTCCCAAGGCTTCAGACCAAAGCTGAAGCAGAAGTTGGTCCATCCGCCGTATGATTTGCAGATTGCACGCTCAGCGTCCGTCAGGGGCGGCTCTGTTGAGAAGATTAGCACGTTTTATGACCAGCATTCATGGCCACCACCCCCGGGAAGAGTAGACTCACGGAGGCCATCGGTGTCAGGCATTTTGTATGGTTTTTGGCGTCAACGGGAGAGAAGGTGGAAAAGTTGGCTGAGTGAATAGGAAGTGCCTCGTTTCTTTGCATCTGAGAGCAGCACAGATGTGAGAAGAATATGATGAGGGGAGCTTTCATCACAGCTGCGGAGAGAGTTTTAACTCCCTATCACTAACCGCCAGACCCTAGGCCTAGATCACGTGGAGCATTGTTCGGGTTATACCCTAGTTTCAGCAAGAACCGTGAAACTTGAACCGCATATCCGCGGCTGTGCTGGGCTGGGCGATCTTCTGCCAACCACATCTACCTAACGGCCCAACAATTTGTCAAGGGCATCTGGGAGCAAATCTGTTGAATCGACATTCTGATCTATATGTGCGGTCCTTGTGAATCCCGTAACAAGTCTCTTATATATATGAAGCCATCTTCGCCGGGGGATGGAATCGTCAGTTGAATCTATCGCCATGGACTCCCACACACGACCCGCAAACCGGGACGGCCACAGCTCCAAGCCCGCGGCGCCCGACCCGACCACCGAAGTGTCGCCGCTGCTGTCGCCGGCCGGCTCGGAATACGACGACGACGACGACGACGTCTCGACCAACTCCCGCGCCACGCGCGGCCTGCTCGGGCGGTCGCTGACGAACGGCTCGGTGCCATCCGCGGCGATCTACAACCACGACGCCGACGACCACCTGCACGAGACGAAGAGCGGGTGGTACCTGGTCCTGCTGACGATCAGCATCGGAGGCCTGCAGATTGCGTGGTCGGTCGAGCTGTCGAACGGCTCGCCGTACCTGATGTCGCTGGGGCTGAGCAAGTCGCTGATGTCGCTCGTGTGGATCGCCGGCCCGCTGACCGGCACGCTGGTGCAGCCGTACGTCGGCATGCTCAGCGACAACTGCCGCGTGTCGTGGGGCAAGCGCAAGCCGTTCATGCTGGGCGGCACCGCGGCCACCGTCGTGTCGCTGCTGTTTCTGGCGTGGACGCGCGAGATTGTCGGCGGCGCGCTGGCGCTGTTCGGCGCCGACCCGCAGTCGGCCGGCGTCAAGACCACCGTGATTGTGGCGGCGGTGCTGGGCGTGTATATTCTCGACTTTGCCATCAATACTGTGCAGGCGGCCATTCGTGCCTTTATTGTGGACTGTGCGCCGTCGCACCAGCAGGAGGCGGCCAATGCGATGGCTAGCCGGATCGTCGGCATTGGCAACATTATCGGCTACATGGCCGGATACGCGAACCTGCCGGCGGTCATGTGGTACTTGGGTGACACCCAGTTCAAGGATCTCTGTGCGATTGCCAGTATTGCGCTGTCGGCTACGGTGATTCTCAGCTGCCTGACCATCAAGGAACAGGACCCCAACCTCGCCGACCGCCACCGTCACCCCGGGGCCGTGCCCCGGAAGAAGACCAGCCCGGGTGTCATCGGCTTCTTCCTGCAGATTTTCACCTCTATCCGCCGTCTCCCGCCGCAGATCAAGCGCGTGTGCACCGTGCAGTTCTTCGCATGGATCGGCTTCTTCCCCTTCCTGTTCTACACATCCTCGTACATCGGCGACCTGTACGTGCAGCCGTTCCTGCGCGAGAACCCCAACCTGTCGCCAGGCGAGATTGACGACCTGTACGAGGAGGCCACGCGCGTCGGCACCCTCGCGCTGTTCATCAACTCGGTGGTGTCGCTGCTGACCAACGTGTTCCTGCCGTTCTTCATCGCGCCGACCTACGACACCCAGAACACCGCCGGCGAGCCCGGGCCGGCGCCGGCCGACCCCGCCAAGCGGCCCTGGCTGGAGCGGCTGCATATCCGCGGGTTCACGCTGAAGCGCGCGTGGCTGATCTCCATGCTGGTGTTCGCGGCGGCCATGTTCGCCACGCTGTTCGTGCGGTCGGTCGTGGTCGCGTCGACGCTGATCGGCATCATCGGCTTCACGTGGGCGCTGTCGCTGTGGGCGCCGTGGGCCATCATCAGCGGGGAGATCAGCCACCGCGACGCGCTCATCCGCGCGCGCCGCCGCCGCCGCCACCAGCACCACCACCACCACCACCACAGCCACGAAGAGCCCGAGGAAGAGGAGGAGGAGCGCGACGAGGCCGGCGTGATCCTCGGCATCCACAACATGGCCATCGCGGCGCCGCAGATCATCGCCACCGTCGGGTCCAGCATCATCTTCCGCATCTGGCAGAAGCCGCGCGGTACCCCCGGCGACTTTAGCATGTCGATTGTGTTTGCGCTGGCCGGCGCCGCCGTGTTCGTGGCGTCGTTCTTTGTGCGCGGCATTAGCGATCACGTCGGTGATCCTGGCCCGGCGAAGACGGCTGCGACGTCGGCCGGCGCCGTGGAGACCGGGACCGGGGACGGGGCCGATCGCGCGGCGTTGTTGGGCGGCGAGGAGCGCTCGTGATCTGCAATGCTTTGCTTTTCTTTTGCGGTTCCTTTGCTTTCTGTGTTTCCTACATCTTCCTTTCCTTCCTAGTGTTGATCTTGAGGCTATACCCTCGTTTTCCTCAAGCTAGGGTTTCCTTTTACATGCTGTCTTGTGAGTGGCTCGGATGACAGCCGGGGTTCTATCTCGTTTTCCATATTGCTACGATACTTACTATACATGTACACATGTCCCTTCACTGGTGGGCGGTGGTCTTTTCCGGTCGGAGGCGTTTTGACTGTCTTCTTTTTTTCTTTTTTTCTGTCCATTCTGGAATATTCGAACTTGTTCTTTCCAACCATGCCTTGAGTCTTCCCCGAACTGTTGGCTGCAGTACACCTATATGATCATGTTCGTGGAGAAAGCGGATCTAAACTCGGAAGAGAAAGGGCGGCTGCTTTGTGTTCTGTAGTGCAGGTTCCCTCTCAGCGTGCTATATGAAGCGTGCTATAGCCGCATGTATTTGTCCTGCGGGATATTGACGAGCGTCGACACGGGAACGCAGGGGGTGGAAGAAAGAAAGAAAACCTGGCTGGTAATATCGGAGGAGAGGGAATGGAGCTGCTCAGACGCGGAGACCGGCTAAATCAGGCGGGGGGGCAATCAATATCGGCGGCGATGGGGAGGAATCTTTGGCGATCTTTGCTGTGGATATTAGCCGTGGCCTTGGGTTTGGCTGGCTGTTTCTGCTGTTTCCCCCCTCTCAACATGGAAGACATGAATGGGGGACGGTGTTGCCTGAGAGGTGAGTGAAGTCGAGATGTCAACAGATGAACCATGGCTTACTAGAAGAGACCAGGACGGCACCAGTACTGGGACCGGGTGTATCACTGACAAAGACTACCGCGAGCCACCACGGGACACAGCTCCATTCCCCACTACAATGCCCGGAAGTACCTGGTCCTGCGGATGAGCAGAATCCGTACCTGCACTATGCACTATATGCGCCGCGTTTGAGTGAGAGCAGCACATTTTCATGGGTTCTCTCGTGATGGAAGCGGGAGGGGGAGGTGGGGGAGGTTTTATATAGGCGAGGTGAGAAGTGCGTATATAGTCCAGCGGGATTCCGTGATATTTGACTGCGGGTTAGTACTCTTGCCTTCCGCTCTTTCACCACCCTTCTGTCTCTCTCCGTCTCTGACTTTGGCCTGTTGTTGTTCTCCTTTCTCAGCCGGCGTCTCCCTCCACCAACCATCTTCTGCCAGAAACATCACAACCATGCGGACAGCAAGCCTCTTCTATCTGGCCTCGCCAGCGGCGGCCGCGGTGCTCTGGGACGGGCGCTTCAACGGCTTCACCAGCGCGACCGACCTGAACCGCTGGTCGTGGTCGAGCCAGGTGGGCCCGTACCAGTACTACATCCACGGGTCCGGGGCGGTCGAGTCGTACGTGAACCTGTCGCCGGAGTACAAGAACCCGGGCGACAGCGCGTCGCAGCAGGGCGTCAAGCTCACGCTGGACTCGACGGCGTACTGGAACGGCCAGACGATGCGGCGCACCGAGCTGATCCCGCAGACCACGGCGGGCATTGCGCGCGGCAAGGTGGCGTACCACTTCAGCATCATGCGCAAGGCCGAGAACGCGCCGAGTGTCAACAAGGAGCACCAGATCTGCTTCTTCGAGTCGCACTTCACCGAGCTCAAGTACGGCTGGGTGTCGGGCGAGCAGGGCACCGAGAACCCCAACCTGCAGTTCATGGTGCAGCAGCGCAGCCTGTGGAAGTCGCTGTGGGAGCCGGATGTCTGGCACAACGTTGCGTACGAGATTGTGAGTGCTGGCGATGATTTCTGAGGAGACCGGGTGCTCGGTCTGTGCCTGATACTAACGCAGCCACAAACCGCGTTCCCTAGGATTTCGGCGCGAACACCGTCGGCTTCTGGCACTCCGAGGGCAACGAGACCCTCACGCAGGTGGTGGCGCCGGTGTCGGCGTCGACATCCTCCAACGGCGCCGACTGGCACCTGGGCGTGCTGGAGCTTCCCCGCAGCGGATACCCCGACACGGTCGAGGACTACTACTTCTCGGGAGTGTATATCGAGGACGGCCCCGTCACCACGTCGGTTGCCGGACCAGGTACGTCACATCACTGATCACCAACCCGGGCCGTGATTTGAGGCACCAAAATTTGTGCGGACGGCTGGACTGACGATCTTTCTGCAGCATAATCAATTCCCGCAGCGGGCTGAAGCCAGGTGAGACACATCTTTGGTGAGTGTTAGTGGTACCAGGGGGGGGGGGAGTCAGAGCTGGCAAGCCAAGACACGCGGTGGAAACTGCAAAATCCCGCGGACTCCGGACGAGACATCATTCCGAGTCCATATAGAACCCGCGAATCCCGCTCAACTTTGGGGGTTCGAAGCTTTGATCGCATTTTTTATAGGATAAACAACCGAGTAATCCCTTTCAGGATAGCTTCTGTGAACGATGTGATGTTAGTGATTCAAGGACTCTAAACATTACCTCTCTATTCATGTATGTCTATCGAAGCTGTGTGAAGCTATTGCAACCGATATCGTCAAACCAGCCATTCCGCGGAGCCGAGGCTGCATTAGAAAAGTGGCGACCGGGAGAGTCTTGAAAAGTGGGTGGGAAATCCACCGACGGCAGAGGTTCCATATAAAGTCGAGGTGTCAGAAGTTCAGTGAATCCTTCGAGACACTCATCATGGGCTGTGGTGATGTTTCGAGCTTAACCCTAACCACACCAACCCTAGTAAACCCTAAGGCCCACATCCATCATCTGGCGGCGGCGGTGGCTTCCCCTGTTACAAGTCTTGACCTTTTTGGCACATGTTCGAGCCTGCGCAGAAGGAACCACTAACAGCAAAAATAAAAAATAAAAATACCTCCGTGAACACTCCCCGAACAACCAGCCAATGGAGTAATTTTGAACAGCTCGATCGAATTTTTCGGCCCAAAACTTTTGTGGGTGGGCCGTAACCCGAAGAATCACCGGCGGTCGGGATTGATTGCTCCTTCCCAGATTCTCAATGTTCACGTTTGCACCTTCCGCGATTCAGGGAGAGAGAAAAGAAGGGAAGGAGCAAGGGAGGGAAGCTGCCCGTACTGAACTGATATCGCGTGACGTGGCATGGTCTTATATTGTGGTGCTTGGAACCACTCCACGTGAGATGAAACGGATTGCATGGCTTGCTTCCGCTGAAATTGACTGTACTGTCCTGTTCAGTTGGATGTGTGTAAGTGTGTGTGCAAACAAAAATGACAGCGCTGACCGATACTTGCACCATAAATTTGGCAATGTTCCGCAGGTGAATCTGGTAATTCTGGTGCCTAATCCGGGGGTTGGCCAGAAGGGGTTGGAGCCAGGAATGGGACAGCGCAGAACAGCCAGAACGGGCGACTTGCTACGAGTACCGTACCTTATAGTACTTTCAGGGCCTGCGAATTGCTCTATGTAAGTACCCGTATGCAGTTAAACGGTATACTAAACTGGGCGAAGTCGCACCTTCCGTGCCTTGTTCCTGGTACCTGTATTGTGTTTCCTTCCCTTTTGCCCCCTTCTCAGGCCGTTCGTTCCTTCCCCCCTGAAAGAGAGAACTCGTAAGCTAGTCTGGTCTGTTCTGCTCCTTCCCTGTTCCAATTTTCAATTGTGTGGAAGGGCCAAAAGAAATCAACTGCTCCTGATCCTGACCGGTTCTTTCCTTTTCCTCTCTTCGTTCCTTCTTCAATTTCTCTCGCTCATTTTCCCCTTCCTTCGTTCCTTCCTTCCTTCCTTGTTTCTTCTTTTCTCCAGTATACTCCAGATTTCCTCTCTCTCCCCCGGTATGTGCATATGTGTCTCTCTTAAGCTGATCTCGTTTCTTCCCATCTCCTGATTCCTTAAAAAGGCCCGGGCCTCCCCAACCCAAACCTCGTTATCTTCATCTCCATCTTTCTCTCCCGTCTTCCTCTCTTCCTCGCTTCTCTTCCATCTTCTTCCCTCCTCCACCTCTCTTTCTCTCTCGATATCTCTGATCTCCCCAGAGCTTCTCAGTACTCATCCGTTATCTCTCTAGATATAGACACAATCAAGCTCTCCTTCCCGCTATCGAGCGGCTGTTTTTCATCATGTCTCTCGATCCAAAGTCTTTGGACTTCACATTCATTCCCACTCCTCCTCCCAGCAAGCCCACAATTGAAAAGGGCGAGGATGTGGGCGTTCCGCTGACCAAGGTAAGCAAGCTGTGGTGATGTTTCTGTGAAGATCCTCAGTCCTGTTCCCCAATGGCCAATCTGGAGAGAGAGAGACAGCTGGCATCAAAGCTTGAGCCCCTGAGCCGATGACAAACTCCAAGGTGGGGTGGCTCGATAGTGAGCCTCGGAGGGGGGAATATGACAGCATGAGAAAATAAAAAAACGAAGCAGCTGAAAAGTCCCCCAAAAAGTGAATTGGCTGTGTGAAATTCCAACTATCACCATCTCTCGGTGAGTTGGAATGGAAACACAGCCAAATCCTTTCTGACAGCTTGAGATACCAATCACACATACTCACACACACACCGTTTGGCCTCACCGCATCTTTTTTTCCTCTCCTGCAAGGTGTGGTTGCTTCGCTGGTCGTCTGTCTGCCCCCCAGCCAGCCCAATTGATTCTGCTCCCTAATCTCCTAATCCCCCCCCCTCCCCTTCCCCCCACATCTCGATAGCTCTGGCCAATCTTGTGCTGTGGCCAACTATTTTCAGCCAATTGGAGGCACTTGATGGGCGACTTGGAACCCTGACCTGGTGTGTGGTTCTTGATTTTGTGGCCGTTATCTAAGCTCTGTCATTCGGCGGCAGTTTCCTCATTGTTCCCTTATCAGTGTTATCGGGAGCTTGTTCCTTATCTGACCCCCAGAACCCTCCTGAGCTGTTTTCTGTGCTTGTTTCCCTGTCACATCACACACTTTCTGTGTAGTGCGTGCGTGTCGCTTCTTACCTATCTATCATCTTGTGTACCCTTAGTCTAACCACCGCCCTGACTGTTTTCTTCTTCTTGCCTCGCATATAGTCCCCTACTATCCCAAATGCTCCCCTCCCCGCCGATGGAGCTGGCACCGAGTCCTTCTCGTTCATCGGACTCCTCTCCGTCTTGGCCCTGGTTCCCTACTATCTGGCCTGGAAGGTTGGCGGTGGCCTGAAGACTGCAATCTTCTTCGGTCTCTTCACCACAATCCCTCTGCTGTGCGGTTGGTATGTGGTTTTCTCGTCCATCAGCCCTCGCAAGAACGAGAAGGTCAAGCTTCCCGGACGCCCCATCGAATACTACCTCACCTTCAAGAAGGAGGCCGACCGTACCAAGTACCATGGCAAAAACAAGATTCCCATGGAGACCTTCCTGGAGATGTTCTTTGACGGGGATGTCGAGTTCAACCACGACTGCCTCGAGGTGATGGAGTACCGCCATGATTGGGCCAGCTACCGCTTCACCCTGGGCATGTTCCGCCACGTGCTTCTCGGCCTTGTTCCTGAGGCCATCATGCACACTCGTTCGCAGGATGAGGAGCAGGTCCGCGACCACTACGACCGCGGTGACGACTTCTACGGCTGGTTCCTCGGCCCGCGCATGGTGTACACTTCCGGAATCATCAGCAACACCGAGGTCGAGGAGACTCTCGAGCAGCTTCAGGACAACAAGATGGCCGTCATTTGCGAGAAGATCGACCTCCAGAAGGGCGAGACCCTCCTCGACATTGGCTGCGGCTGGGGTACTCTCGCTCGCTATGCTTCGCAGAACTTTGGCGCTCACGCTACCGGTGTCACCCTTGGCCGCAACCAGACTGCCTGGGGCAATGCCTCGCTCCGCAAGATTGGCATTCCCGAGGAGCAGAGCAAGATTCTGTGCATGGACTACCGCGATATCCCGGTTCCCGAGGGTGGCTACAAGAAGATTACCTGCGTTGAGATGGCCGAGCACGTCGGCATCCGTCACTTCACCGGCTTCCTGAATCAGGTCTACAACATGCTTGACGACGATGGTGTTCTGTTCCTGCAGTGCGCCGGTCTTCGCCGCGCTTGGCAGTACGAGGACCTCCAGTGGGGTATCTTCATGAACAAATACGTCTTTCCGGGTGCCGACGCCTCGACCCCTCTCGGCTTCTATATCAGCTCGCTGGAGTCTGCTGGATTTGAGGTCAAGAGCGTTGATACCATTGGTGTGCACTACTCGGCCACTCTGTGGCGCTGGTACCGGAACTGGCTTGGCAACAAGGAGCTTGTCGAGGCCAAGTACGGAAAGCGCTGGTACCGCGTAAGCTCTCTCTCTCTCTCTCTCTTTTTTTTTTTTTTTCTTTTCTCGTTTCTCGTTTGCTAACCATTTAATGACTACTCAGATCTGGGAGTACTTCCTTGCCTACTCCACCATTGTCTCTCGCCAGGGTGGTGCCACCTGCTACCAGATGGTTGCTGTTAAGAACCTGAACTCGACTCACCGTATCAACGGCGTCAAGACCCAGCACGGCCTTCTCGGCTCGATCGCTGCTTCGGGTGCTGACGTCGAGGGCTGGGTCAAGGCCAACACTATCACCAAGCCGAGCGATCTTCTCAAGTAAACGACACACTCTGGCTGGGACAGTGGATAAGTAGTGAGCCGCGACAACCATCCTCCTCGACTCTGTCTTCCTGCCACCCAACGCCTTTCGAAACCAACCTCTGTGAGGCTTATTCATGAGTCAAGATTGGGTCGTGAAGATGTGTGGGGTATGAACTGTCGCCTGGCGTAATGACGTTGTGGTTGGTGTTGGAGACTCGGCGGAAGGGATTCTCTCTCTCCATGTGGGAAAAGCAAAAGAGGCCGTGGTCGTGCCACAATCTACCCCGGAGTTCAAACATCTTCTCCTGGTTCTCTTTTCTTTTTGCGGATTCAGATTTTACATACATCTCTGGCAGGTGTTGACTGTCCACCTTTGTTGCAATGGCTGGAGGGGAATCTTGGCTTTTGGTTTTTTTGTCGAGTTTTCGTCCATGATGGAGAGAGACTCGGCAGGCTGATCTTTTTTTTCTGTGTGCTTTAATGATGATGCTAGGGTATAACGGACATGATCTCGGACGCTTATAGAGAGAGAATGAGATCGGAGAGAGATAATTTGAAGAATTCTTTCTGGTGCTTCTGACCTGTCGTGCGTGAGGGTGAGGGGATGTATGTCTGATGGCTGGGTGCACACACGAGGCGCCGTCCGAGGCACGTGAAGGGGATGGCTCACAGGAAGAAGGGGGCAAGAGGACAACAACTCGAACACCTGTGCAATGGATCACCGCGAAAAAGAACGGACCACAGTTGAGAGGGGGGGCAGTGTGTGTGAGACAAGAAGGCGGAATGGAACGTGCAGGTCTGGCTGTGTTGGGCATGGTGTGGATAAAGCGTCCGCGCACTTGAGAGAGTTTATCACGTATCTCAAGAGCCCTCTTATGCTGGGGGTTATCTTCCCGTCGTGCATATTTCAACATATCACAGGCTGGCCTTGTTCTCTCTATTTTGGGGGTCTTGGGTATGTACGCATGGGCAGCGCGGGACCATAGACGCATCCTAGCAAAGAGTGATTGACTTACGGTAACTCTGGACTTGATGCACCAACACCCCATCACGACGTCCATGTCCCGGCTCTGGCGGAAAGATCTCCGATGTTATCGCAATATTTTCTATTCGAAAAGCGGACTTTGGCTCGATCTGGATGTCTGCGAAGTGCCGGGATAACTCTCGGCATTTAGCCTCCCCTCCACTCCGATGCAAGCCTTCGAAAGCCCTGAGGGGGGCGCCCTTCGCCGCGCCGGGCGACATCATTCCTCCCATTCAATCTCTCAACCAGCATGCGCGCGTGCCCCCGAGTCCGATCCCGACCGCCTCGATATATTGGGTGATATCTCCGGGGGGGCGGGGCTGAATAGCATGCGGGACCTGCTGGTATCACTGGCGGCTTCGCAGATATCGTGTTGGAATGGCAGCGCCTCGAGGTCCCCGGGCCGGGCAACGTGATGCTGAGTCAAGGGCAAAGATCCCAGCCCGGCAGTTCCCGCTGGGCTTCACAAAGCATGAGAGGGTACCGGACCTAGTTCCAGCCGCCCCGACGCTCGTCCCGGGAAAGATGTCATGGCAAAACCACTTCTCACGGTCCAAGGCCATATGGCGTGACCCGTGTGTGCCGTCGAAGGCTGGTTGTCCGTCGGCCGGGTAGGTCACTTCGACACGGACATCCTCAAAGTCAAACACAGAATGTATAGCGAACGGGGAGGCCTTGGAATCTATTCCTTACCTTGCGAGGAGACTTGGATCTCCGTCGGACGCGCCGGGTGCACGGCGAGTCTAACCCTAAGCCAACCCTAGGCCAAACCAACAACGCTCTATGCCAGTGATCATTCCAATCCTGACCACCCACAGGAAATCATATCGGGGCTAACTGCGGACTCTCTGTCTTGTCCAACCCCCACTGCGCCGCCGGCACATCCTCGTTGGCGGTGCTGCGAGCGCTGCTCACTTCTCTGAGGAGAAAGCAGAAAACTTGGATGTTGCGGCACCAGCAGGCCCGTTGCTTCAGACCTTCGAAGCTGGTAGGTGTTTGTTTCCCCCTCTTCTGCTTGCATACCTTGCGGTAAGCGCAGCATATATGATGATACTCGGGATCTTCTCCCGGGTCGGTAAAATCCTGCAGTATTGATGTCGGGATTTTGGCCAAAACCGAGCCCGACCCGGTGAGTATTTCCCGCAAACTCCATCTGATGCCCGCAAGTCCAATACAACTTAAGAAGCATTCGTTCGGCGAGAATGGGTGAGCGGAGCCCGAAACAAGAACATCACAACCAGGTTAGGGGAAGCCGCCGCCATTTTCCCTCCGGGTTAGCTAGTATGTGACAACTATAGCTCGGCCAGTTGTTTTTTGCGGGGACCTGTCCTCTGGCTTGAGACTTCTCGGTTGCGATCTTTGCTCTCGCTCTTCAGCTCGGCATCGTTGGAGCGTGCAGCCGGGGG
Source organism: Knoxdaviesia proteae (assembly GCA_001510565.1). Lineage (NCBI taxonomy): Eukaryota > Fungi > Ascomycota > Sordariomycetes > Microascales > Gondwanamycetaceae > Knoxdaviesia > Knoxdaviesia proteae. Next base: position 744,470 of record LNGL01000026.1, read on the forward strand.
CCCGAGTCTGGGCGTTTCAATTGGCGTCGAACAACGGAAAACGGCCCGCGGGGTGTCGGCAAGTGGACTTTTGTGAGGAGGGATTCCGTAGGATTCAGAGATCGGGATGTGGAAGATCCGGGGCGGGGCGCGCGGGGGGGGGGCCGTGTTTTCGCGGGTGTGTGTGGGCGCAGAACTCCTTTGCTAGACGTGGGAAAAAGCCACGGCGAGGGTGTGAAGGCGTCATCTCATCATCGAGGTTGCATAGCACGCCAGCCAGGCTCGCTTTGTTCGGGATAGGCCAGGGTCTGCGAGGAAGAAAGGGAATCAATAATGGCATGCAGGAATGGGGGGAGGAGGACTGAAAAAGGGGGGGTGGAAGGGACGCATTGGGGGGCCAGCGAAAATATATATGAGGGAAGGGTTCTCTTGGAGGGGACTGATAATCGGCGACGATGGAACTTGCGTCTGATATCGCCGTGCGCGGGGCTTGGGAACATGCTCGGCGGAGGAAAATCACAGCTCTGCAATGTCCCTGGTCAACATTTGCTGAAGAGCACAGCCTTGTACTGGATATTGGAATAATCTTCAGCGATATTGCTATAGCCGTAATTGCCATGCTGAGACGGATGCTCCTGCCGCTGTGCAGACGATAATAGACGATGCATCGGGGGTATGGAGCAGTGCTCGAGTTGAAACACAAGAGGAAGGTGCAGAATTCAGGGCCGAGCCCTAATCACCAACGAACTGGTTGAAATCGGACCGGACGGCTCGCATTACTATACGGAGTTCGGTTTGCTGCATCAACCACCATGACCGAGCCTCTGAATGAATTATCGTGATATGTCTTCCAACCCCATGATGTCTTCGACCGCACCGCGGGGCGGAACATCACTTGGAGATGAATCGTGGGGAGCATTTCAGACAGCCCACATCTTCCTGCTCTATGCTGAGAACATGTGGCTTGCAGCTGGGCCTCAGGGTCAGATACGACTGGGAATAGCTCTCTCAATGGGTTCGGGTGTTCCGCTGAAGAGTGATGATATAATATATCATTTAGAAAAAGAAGCAATCCAAAGATGGGCTTGAGTTCCAGGGTTTATAACCCGAGGTAGTAGTATAACAGTTTCTCATACAAGAAGGAAGGAGAAGCAGCTATAATGCCTCATATCTCGGCCACTTTCAGTTTTCTCTTCAATTTCATTATCCGCGCCTCGATCATGCAATGCAAGTGTCCCAGAATGCACATGAATCCATCCATCCTTGCAGAGCCACCTTGAAAGATCGGGGCTGGTCTGGCCTGGCCTGAAAAACGCCCCAAACTCTTTCTTCTTCCTCCCCGGTCGATCGGGGGTATATCCAATTCTGTCGTTCTGCGCCCCCCCTCGTCACTCTTCTTAATATGAAGCTGTGGCCACACCCCCTCCAAAGACAACAAAAAGACAGCCAGCCCTTGGCGCTTCCTGACAGTAGTCCCTGGAAGGAGGAAACCCCGAACATCTTGATTTCGTCTTTTCCTTCCCGTCTCTCATTCCATTTTCCGTTGCGTTCAGTTCCTCTTCCCTCACGTCCAATTTCCCTGTCACAACACCTCTAAACGCGGTCTTACCACGACGGAACAAGAGGGAAAATTAAAGAACCTCGGGTTATTTTTTCCGATTTATACGTTGGATTCATTCCGATCGATCAAGGTCCTCTTTTCTTTTTCGTTTTTCCCTCTTTCTCCTCGCCATTTCGTCATCTCTGTAGACCGATGTTGATTTATCATCACGCTGCGATATAAAACTTGCGAATTCTTGGTCGTTTCTCGCCTTTCGGTTTTTCTTGAAGAAAAGATTTCGATCTCCTTGACTTTCATTCTCGATCAATTCTTCGAAGCTGTTTCTTTTTTTTTCTGGATACAATAAGGTGGCGGCGTGTCTAGCTGCCTCCACTTTGCTCAAGTCCGACGAAACCTGCCTTTCAGCTTTGTGAGCGGCTCAAGACAAAAAAAACTCTCACCGAGGACCCGAGTCTCACGCAACGGGGTCAGCACTCGCCCAGAATACTACGTCTCGAAAGACTTGCAGCTACAGCCTTCGTCTTTCTTTTTCTCCGTCACCCCGGGAGCCCCGTCTCGCCTGCTCTCGCCAATGGAATCCTTCACTCCCCCAGACCTCGCCTTGACTGGCCGATCTTCCGCGTCGCCTCTGGACAACAAGGCTGTAGCCGCGTCCATCTCGACAGCCTCTCCAAGCCCGCGCATGGCCAGCAACTCCAGTTCGCCGACCTCGTCGATGGTCACGTCAACCACTTCCGTGTCCAGCCTGTCCATGCCGGCTGTCTCGGCTCTCAATGACCCGCGCTTACTGCAGCAGTCGGTGCCGGCCGCCTGCCTGTCTTGTGTATGTTGCCCCTCTGTGTCTGTGTTTGCTTTGTTCTGCCTTTGATCGCCCTCCAGTTTACCCTACACCGTCAGTATCCCGGTGAATCTTCAAGTATCCGAAGAAAGCGGGACAGCCGGCATATTGGAGACTATTTCTATTTTTAATGCATATATATATATATATATATATATATATATAATTCTTTTTCTGGGCACGTCGTTTCTAGATCGATCGCTCATCATGCTTCTCCATCTGATATTCCCTGGCCACGACTTGACTTGACTTCGCCGAATGCCTTCCTTGCAGTCCCCGAACCACCCCTCTCACTTCGCCGATCGCGACACCCCCTCCACGTTCAGTTATATACCTGTAGTGCTGTGATCCCCGTTATTCTTTTGTTCCCGGCTGTCTGGTATACCCGGTTTTCACAAGCCTGTTACAGCAAGGCCTGTCCTGTGTTGTGTGGGGAGGTGCTGCTGTTTCCTTGCCCTTAAAGGCTGGCTGTGTGAGACTCAGCAGCATTCCACACGCACATCATATGCACCCCCCTCCCAATCGAAGCCAAGACTTTTGATCTTAACTGCTTGATCTCTACCCTCTTTTTTTCTTCTTTTTTTCCTGGCTCCCCCTTGGTTCGGCGAGACTACAGCTCCGGAGCTTCTTCTAAGCTGTGGTTGTCCATGCCCACAAGTGTGCTTATTCCACTCAATCTGCTCTACCCCCTCCCTGTATTTTTTCTCCCTACAACTTGCTTGCCCTCTCTCGCATCATCCCACCCAGACCCTTGAATCCCAAGATTGAAATGCCTCTCATACCTTTTTTATATCACACCGTGTATCACATGCAGTCGGAATCACCTTGTGTCGCTCCTTCCTTCACTCGGCGAACATCGGGTGCTAGAAAGTTCTAGAACCCTAGCCCTCATATCTGTTCCGTTGTCAAATATCAGACCAACCAGCTGACCTTGAACTACTTGTTCCCCGAAATTAAAGAGAGGAAAACACTTGAAGTGTGATGGCTTGACGCCGTGCACCCGCTGTGTCGCCTCCGATTCGGAATGCGTGTATATTGCTTCCCGACGCGGCTATAGAGGTCCCCGAAAGGCCCCCGCCGCCAACCCTAACAAACGCCATGCTTCCTCCTCCCCCGACACCACAACTACCACAGCCCCGGACAGCTGCCCAATGCTGCTCGGAGCCGCCCCCGGTATCTCTGCCAGCATGAGCAACGGCATTCCCGGCATGACGACCTCCATGGACATCCCCGCCTCGGTTGCGGCCTTCAACCCGCAGGTGCTGCTCTCCGAATCCGACCCGGCCAGTCCATTCGCCACGTCCACCCCTGGAATGGCCTCCATATCCAACATGCAGCTCTTCCGCGCCCTCTCTGTGCCGAGTCCGGCCGAATCAGCCCATCTGATGCTTACGCAATCCACCTCCGGCCCCGTCGCCCTCCCTGGACACGGCCCGGTGTCGTCTCTGGCGGAAAGATGTCTCGATTCGTTCTACCGGAATTTCTTTGCCGCCCACCCGTTCGTGCTCCCCCGCGACGACCTTTTGCGCATTGCCCGTGATGGCCAGGTCAACCACCTGCTGTCGGCCATCCGCTACGTCGGCTCGATGTACCTGGATTCTGGCCCGGCCGGCTCGCGTTTCTTCGACGAGGCGCTGCAGGGAGCCTACGATCCGTCTGTCAACAAGGACGGATTCCTTGTGCAGACCCTCCTTCTTCTGATTATCGGTCTCGACGGTGCCAGTCAACAGGACCGGGCACGGCAGCTGCTGGGCGATGTTGAGCGAATTGCCATTGAAATAGACTTGAATACCCGGGCCTTTGCCACTCTTCACGGACGCGGTATTCCGGTCTTGGAGGAGAGCTGGAGACGCACGTGGTGGGATCTGTTCGTGGTGGACGGCATGATCGCCGGTGTGCATCGCCAGACGAACTTCTTCCTTTACGATGTTCCTGCCGGTGTGGCTCTGCCGTGTGAAGAGCACCAGTATCTCTCGGGCGTAAGTTCCTAGCCTTTTCTGTCATAATCCAACTCTAACCATGTTGTCTCCGTGTATACTAACGACCTTTGTCTCGAATTCAGACCATCCCTCGACCGATGTACCTTGAGGAACTTGAAGACCGAGACTTCACTGGCGAGGACCGCGAGTTCTCGTCGTTTGCCTACCGGATTCTCGCGGGCCGCAACTTGGGGCGGTTCATGAGAGTCCCCCCGATCTACGGACCGGAGGACGAGAACCTGGGCCGGATCGAAGCCCTGCTTACCAACTGGCGGATCCATCTCCCCCAGAGCAAGCAGGACGCGCTCACGAAAAACTGTGAACTAGATGAGATGATGTTCCAGGCTATGATGATGACGCACGCGTAAGTTGTCTCCGAAACAGCCTGGCTATCTATGCACAGAACTGACGCGCCTGGTTTTGCAATAGGACCTCTATTCTTCTCCATCAGCCCCATTCCCAGCTTGACTCGTCTCCCACCCGCAGCGTGACGTCCTGTGCGCCGTTCCGCCCGGTCCCGGGCGGCGAAGCCTTCAACTTGCACACGCGACACACGATCTCGTCGGCGAACGAAATCAGCAAGATGGTGACGCACCGCGTGCCGCTGCTCTCGCACACGCACTTCTTCACGTGCGTGGTGACGCTGTCGTCGATTGTGCACCTGAGCAAGTGGGCGCTGTTTTTCGTGCCGCACGACGACGACAACCTGCGACAGCAGATCCGGCTGAACATCGGGGCAATGAACCAGCTGGCGACCGTGTGGCGGTCGGCGACGCAGGCCAGCGGGCAGGTTAAGGGCGTGGCGCAGGAGATATACCGCTCCAAGAAGGCGCAGCAGAGTAATCCGAGCTACTGGATCGGGCTCACGCAGGAGGAGATCATGCGGAGTATCACGGCGGACGAGAGCATCATGAGCGAGATTCAGTCGCTCAACACGATCCCGATATAATGGCTCGGGTGTGCCACGCTGTTCGTTTTTTTTTCGACTATTTCCTCTCTTCTTGCGAAGTAAATCTCTCCTCTTTGGTTCGTGTTCTTTGTTGCTTTCTGTTTTTCTCCTTTTCCCCCCATGTCCCGGTATCCTATCCCGGGGCTTTCACGATTATGACGAATTAAAACGAACTCCGTCTCTTATCTTTCTCTCGAGAGGAAGAGGTGGGGGACCATATATCACTGGCATCATCCAACGGAAGGACATGACACTGCCCGGTTGGTTTGATATGGATTTGAATGAGTACACTTGAAGAGGTTCTTTGGGCGGATGATTGGGATTGGAATTGGAATTGGGTTCCCTTTGGGGACGACATTCATATTCAAGAGTTTGTGGGCGTGTAATTTCTGCTTCAACTTTCTGATAGTTATGAGTACGAATGGTGTGCTGGGTTACTTATCTGAGTAAAGACAGACGGCCATAGACATACACGATTCAGGTCCTGTGTCTTTTCATCTTCTCCCATACTGTTATCAAACAGGGATTTGTACTGTGATTTATACAAACTGCGAGTTGAACAAACTGTGAAGATCCCAAAGTTGGCATACTCGTCGATATAGATTGCAAGAGTTCACATACCCAAACTCGCGTGGATGAGATTCCAGAACAGCAGATGAATACGTGCAGGCTCAAAAAAGCATATATTTAGACGCCGACAACGCCACCCAGCGGACCAGAGAGAGAGAGCGAAACAAACTTTTTTAGATGCCGGATTCCAGAGAAAAAAAATGGTGACGCAAGGAAATGGAAGGTTTCCTATAAACGTGTCGATCCTGCGTGTGAAGAAAAGCCCACCTCAGATTGGCTTTCATTCTTTTGCGTTTCCCGTGCTTCTTCTCGTCCCACTCCACGTGAAACTTTTCCCGAACTCGACAATTTTGGCAGAGTGACTTTTACTCGTCGTCAGAGGCAATTTCCTCGTCGTCGTTGGTCGTCGGGTCGGGCTCGACCTCGGTGACTTCGCTGGTGGCAGCAGACCAGTAGCTATCATACAAACACAGTTAGATGTAAAGAAAGACCAAGAATCTTCAACATTCAACAAGGAAGATGGAGAGTACGTACGCAAGCACACGCACACGGAACTCGCTGATAGGGATAGAAAACATCTTCAACAGCCGCGTCTGGCGCGAATCCAGGGTCTGGCCGGCGCGGCACACGACATACGGCTCGGCGCCGGAGCCGTCCTCGTCGCCGAGGACGACTTTGCCGCGCACGAGGCGCGAGGGCACGCCGAGGCGGCGCAGCTCGGGCTCGAGCGAGTGCTCCATGGGGACGTCGTGCTCGGCGGGCACCTCGCCGCCGGTCGCGAAGACGACGCCGGGCGGGACGACGAAGTCGCGCGTGGCGACGGTGCCGGCGCGCGCGAAGTCGGCTTCGGCGACCGCCGCCAGGAACTCGAGCACGGCCGCCGCCGGCCGGTTCGTGAAGAGCAGGCCGACCTGGCCGTGCATGTGGCGGGCCAGACGCTCGATGCCGTCGGCCTGGGCCTCTTCGGGCGTCTGGCCGAGGGCTTTCGCCATGAGCTTGGTCTTGCCGAAGAAGATGCTAGATGCACACGCGGAGAGGATTAGCAAGGCCGTGCTCCGTTTTGATCCCCCCGGCCGGTCTCTGCTGGGACTGCGAGCCGCTGAAGGGTATCTTCTCCGGCCGGCTCTGCGGCCTGGACTTGTGGCGGGAACACTCACGCGCAGTCCGACAGCTCCTGGCGGACGGTCTTCAGATGGCTGTTCCGGCTGTTGTCGACGCTGAACACAAAGCAGAACTGGTACTTGGTGACGGCTTCGCGGATGTTGGCGAATAACCGGTCCTTGTGCTCGCGGCCCTTCTTGTCGACCTGCGTCAGGTTGACGATGCGCGACCGCTTTGACTTGGGCATTGTGAACCGCTAAGTAGAAGGCTGTGTGAGGGAAGAGGACGGTGTGATCGAGAAGGTGGGAGGCAGAGAAACTAAGTCTTCGTCTGGAGGGGTTGGTCGTGCTCGTTGTCGACCAAGAGTGCTCAACTGGAGGGAATCGGCCTGAGGGTTAGCGAACGAAGGCTCGAGTGGTTCAAATGTCCGTGAAAGGAGACCTCTGAGGATTCGGAGGGGACTTCAATCAAGGTCGAAATGTATATGCGGGGTGTTCCGGTTCGGATTCACTGTCGAGAGGGGGACTCGTGCGTTCTTCTTGTCAAGCATTCCAATTCAAGTTGACCGACCTCAAAATATCAAGGCCCGAAAAAAAAGAAAAAAAAAAGAAAGAAAAAGAAAAAAAAAGTTCGAGGGGAGCGTGGGGCCTTATCGATAACACTAGACCGAAGACGACGACGATCGCACGGTCACGTGACGAACACCTCCACAAGTCTGCTTCTACGAGAACACCGCCGTTCAGGTTGTTCTAAATGACAAGACACAAACGAGGTCGTTGAGACATGGCCTTGACGGCAACTGACTCGGATACACGTTCATATATCACCAGTGCGCAACCCTTGGGCCTCATCGGCACTATCTTATGAAAAGTTATAGTGGTGTACATTTGCTATTCCGCCAGAGACAGGCCGGCCAGTATGGACAGACTCAACACAGTGGTCTCCCACAAGAGGTCTCGACGATATACTTACATCTCAATCACTAGAATTCAATTCTCAAGAGATTCGGTCTGTTTTTTTGGTTTGACCTACCAGACTCCATGATCCGCCCCAAACCCAAACCCACGGCGCAATCCCGGGCGAAATAGAGACACAGAGTGATAATATCAAACAAGAGAAACGAAGAGCGCAAGGACAGTAAAATACAGAAGAAGAAGGAAAAAGAGAAGGATAAAAGAAGGCAATCAAGCAAGGTGCAGAAAACAGACGTGGTGATACCTGGAATAGTAGACTTTCCTTTGGATTCTCTGAAAATATGACAAACCGGGTGGTTTTAATTAGGAATGACTGTTGGGGGGACGGTGCATGTCGTTGGTATCTGCAGGTTTCCGATACCCAGCTGACGGAAGTGGACAGTTACACCTGATAAGCATGGATGCCAGCGGCAGCATTCGGTGTGTATTGGTGATCGAAATGGCGATGTGTGGCGAGAGAGACGAAACTGAGCATTGATGATCCCTCACCAGACGTGGAACGACAAAGCAGCGAAGATGGACGACAGAACCTTGCGTGATGAGCCAAACCCAATAGTGTGTGTATGTGCTGCTAAGCTTAGTGTGATAGGCCGACCAGCAAACTCGCATTGGACGCAGACATTGTGGTCATGGCAACGCTGTGCTCTGCTTACCCTTGCGTAAAGGGGAAGGAGAAGAAATAACGAAATGCATACCCGATGTAGTCAAGCAGTAGACAAGCGGCGGCTGGAATGGTTCATGATCGATGGGAGTAGTGAGTGAATGATCAAAAGGCGAATCGGGGAGGCAAGAGCGGGGGCAACGAGATATCGTGGTGTGCTGGAGAATGGCGACAATAAACGAGTACACCAGCCAAAATTCAAACCCAGAAATGCAGCCGGTGGTGTGTCGTGGTCTCTGGGTGTTAGGTTGGCAAAGTGAGTTCCCCCGAGCTGCGACCCTAATACCTCCGGAGCTTGCGCGGCTCGTCGTAGCTGCTGCCGCCATTGTACGCGCGCTTGCGATCATCGTCGCGCGGCCGGTCAAAGTCTCTGCCGCCATCGCGGTCGCGGTCGCGATCTCCCCGGTCGCCGCCCCGGTCTCCCCGGTCGCCGCGGTCGCGGTCACGCGAGCGGTAATCGCCATGGTCGCCGCCTCTGTCGCGGTCGCGCTCACCACGGTCCCGATCGCCGCCGCTGCCACGATACCCACCGTTCTCGCGCGGGCGCACAGGCTCGGCGTTGCTGCCCGACCGGTGCGGTTCCGAGGGGCGGCCGCCCGGCCGGTCGAAGCCGCCCGACATTGCACGGTCGCCGTTGCGGCCAAAGCCGGGGCCGGTCGGGGCACCCGGCGGGCCAAATCCACTCGAGCCTCGGTCCCGGCCAAAGCCACCGCCACCACCACCGCGGAAGCCGCCGCGGAATCCTCCTCCGCGGCCGCCACGGCCGCCTTCAAACCCACCACGGAATCCTCCGCGGAAGCCGCCGCCTCCCCCAAAGCCTCCGGCGGGAGGACGGACAGGCTGGATCTTGGTGTAGTTGCGGCCACCTAGGCCGCCACCCAGCCGACGCGGAAGCCAGCCCTTAACTGTTCGGCCGCGTTCGACATCCACCTTGACATTACGGCCTTTTATTCTCATGCCATCACAAGCGTCCAGCGCAGCTGTTCACATACCCACCAAAAGCGCACGAGGACGCTGTGTCAGTTATGTCTTACCAGAGGAGGAAAAAAAAAACGGAAGATACCCAATTGCGGTGAGGACATGCTCCGAGAAGAACATCCCATCCAAGTTCTCGAGTTGTTAGGGAAGCTCCCGTGGTCGGGGAGCCGCCTACGAGGGGTTAAAGGAGAACGAGAAACTCGCAGCATATGGTGGGGGGTGGGGGAGCACAGCAGACTGTTCCTGTGCGATGAAATCTTACCTCTCATGTCACGTTCGCGCTCGAACACAACAAATGCGTATCCTCGGTGGGGCTTCTTCTTCTTGTTCGGCTTGTCGCTGGTGTGCGTGTCGGTGACGATCCGGATCTAGAGGTGGAAACAAAAGTAGCGTTAGTGTCACGATCTTGGCTATAGAGACCGGTCTTTGACATGTCCGAGAGCTTACCCGTTCAATGGGACCGAACCGGCCAAACTCGCGCTCCAGGTCCTGTTCCTTCGCCTCGTAACTCAAGCGCGCGACAATCAGGGTCTTGAAGGCGTCGCCGCGGATGTTCGAGTCTTCGGTCGGCTTGTCTGTAGTAGAAAGACAGGAATTGTAAGCATAGGCTCTTAGTTGCGTGACGTGATGAAGATATAGTGGCAGCTGGGCCATCTTACAGTAGTCTGACGACTGGGCCAAGATCTTGTCCATCTTCTGCTTCTGCTCCAGCTTCAGGCGATCCCGACGCTGCAGCCAGCTCTCGGTAGGTGTGTAGACATCCTCCTCTTTGTACTTCTGGAGCGCGGGCAGAAAGGCGGCCATGCCGGTGATTGGCATAGTCTTGCGCTTCTCGGGCGCATGGTCCGGGGGTTCGACCCATCGCAACGGCGGGCGCGGCGCAAAGAGCGCCAGCAGGTTCGGGGGGAGTTTGTCGGTCATGGCGTTTGTGCCCACGGATCACCGGCAGTCACGTTGCTGGAGAAGACGCAGAGTCGATGTGGAAAGCAGGTAGGAATGGGAGGGGGGGAACAAGTCGTTATGGAAAGGGAGAAGTTGTTGTGCTGAGAGGCGCGGCCAGACGCGACGCTGAGGACAGAGGCGATCAAACAAAGGCTTTTGGAAGGGTTATGAACAAAAGCCACCAGAAAAGAAAGAACAGAAGGAAGAAACACCAAAAGTCCAGAAGCCTGAGGCAAGCCAAAGAGACGAATGTAGACAATGGATAGACAAATCCAAAGACCCTTTGCTGATGAGTGTAGTGTGTAGGGGCAAACTGGAAATTATGACACCAAATAGGGAAAAAAAATATTTAGACGAAGCGGCAAGGCTCCAGAAAAAAAAGCGAGAAATCCAGATCTCGTGACTTTGGGCGGAAAGTGCACATTTACCGCAGTTCACCCGTGCACGGACCCTTCTCCCAATGCGCGCTCTCTCCTGGACAGAAAAAAAAAACATCTGGTGATGGCAAACGCCCTTTTTTCCCCAGAAGCCGTGATCAATGACAAGCAGCACGAAATACCACATTGTGCTCCAAAATGACGATAAGCGGCTTGAAAGCGGTGTCTACCGGCCGGGTAAGCTGATCTTGATGTCTTCCAAGCAGCCAACACGCCCATCCGGCTTACCGGCCAAGCACGTTGTACTAACATCAAGCTCTGGCTCTCTCTCTTTTAGAACGGCCTGGGAGCCTTCGTCCTCCAATGCAAGAAGCTGGACTTTCACTACTCTGACTGGGCTGGAAGCTCGCGCGGCATGAAGTGAGTATATCGAGTGTTTCTTCTCTAGATGTGGGCGTCCTGGCTCAGCTGACGAATGCCTCTCGCGCGCTCTCAACAGTGGCTTCATCAAGTCGATCCTGCCCAAGTTCGCCGCCACAAACCCCGAAGTCGAGATCTCGGTATCGCCGCGCCCGACCAAGCACCCCATCATTGTCGGCCACTACATCAACGGGCGGCAAAAGGCCGTGTGCGTGCGGAACCTCGAGCCGCTGCAGATCCTCAAGAAGGCCGAGCTGCTGCGCGACGCGAACGGCGAGAAGCTGCGCCGTTCCCACAAGCCGGTGACCAGCGTGAACCCCAGTGTGCGTGGTGTCTGGAGTCCGTACCACGGCGGCGGCACGCCCGTGTAAATCGTGGTGGCTCTTGCCGGTGGCTTGGGCCATGGATGGATGGCATGGCCGGAGGCTCGGCTGGTCTCGATTATCCGTCCTTGGCCAGGTCGCAGCTGTGTATGAGTTTGTGTTTTTATGATCTGTATTATAGCCATACTATCTTGCGTCTGTCTGTTGGAGTTCATCTATAAGGATCCAAAAACATTCTTTTTTTTTCATGTCAGACATGGGCCAGCTCACGTTTTCGCCCGACGTGGAAGCATTTCAGTTGATCACGAGAACAGTCAAGTTCGTAAAAGGTTTATTCATAGCTAAGTCCAGCACCGCGATGCTTGGAACAAAAGGAAAGACGAGTGTTCATCAAGCATGAAAAGGTCTCGTCCATCCACTCATCCATCTTGATGATGAATAATCCGGTGGGTTAGGCCGCTTATTTGTGGCAGTTGATGATGTCAACGAAAGCAGGCTTCAGCGAAGCACCGCCCACCAGGAAGCCATCGATATCGGGCTCGCCGCTGAGCTCCTTGCAGTTCTTTTCGCTGACGGAGCCGCCGTACAGGATGCGGGTGGCGTCGGCGACGTCGGGGCTGACCTCCTCCTTGAGCCAGGTGCGGATGGCGGCGTGCACCTCCTGGGCCTGGGCGGTGGTGGCGACCTTGCCGGTGCCGATGGCCCAGATGGGCTCGTAGGCGATGACGATGTTGGACCAGTCGGAGACCTGGGCCTTGAGGGCGGCCAGCTGGGCGCTGACCACGGCGATGGTGACGCCGGCCTCGCGCTCGGCGAGCGACTCGCCGCAGCACCAGATCACGCCGAGCCCGCCGCTGGTGGCGGCCCGCGTCTTGGTGGCCACGGTCGCGTCCGACTCGCCCAGCAGCGTGCGCCGCTCCGAGTGGCCCAGAATCGTCCACGTGATGCCGCTGTCCTTGAGCTGCGACACGCTGATCTCGCCGGTGAAGGCGCCGTTCGGCTGGTCGAACACGTTCTGCGCGGCCACCTCGATCTCCTTGCGCAGGAGGTCACGCACCAGGAGGAGGTACAGCGAGGGAGGGGCAATCACGACCTCTAGCAGACACGAGCAGAAGCCAAGCTGTTAGATATTACTCGGTTATACCGGAGCATACAAGCCCGAGGCAAAAAAGAAAAGAAAAAACCAAGGGAGCACAAGCTGTGTCACCACGCCGGTGCTCCGGAAAAGCACAACGCGCGTTTACTCACCAACTGAGGGGTCCAGCGTAGCGCTGTTCAGGTTGCTGACAATATCCTTGATGGACGAGATAGATCCGTTCCTAGTACACAATCAGCCATCCACAAACTCAGTCATCTGCCGTCAAATTCACCAGTTCTCTTTTTCGACCACATCGCGGAAACCCGGGTGCTAGCAGACCATGAGGCTGTTCGGACCTCAGGGTGGGGGGAGGGGCGAGACGGACAACCCTAGGGTTACGGGAAGCTCTCTCTTCGGAAGAAATGAAAGAACTCACATCTTGAAGTTGCCGCCAACAAAGAACTTGCGAGCCATTTTGAAAGATCGGGTTTAAATGGTAACGGGAGAATAAAAAAGGAAGGGCTGGACAATGAAAATCCAATAGGAGACGGAGTGTATGAGTCTTTGAGAAAGAAGAAGGGGAAGAAGAAAAAGATAGGGACGGATATGAGGAGAAAAAAAGAGCTCAACGAGGTGGCTTGATCAGGATGCAGTGAGTTGAGCTCTATCAAAATAGCGCTCATGGAGGGGTTCTTTTTTTTCTTCTTTTTTCTTCTTTTTTTCTTTTTTATTTGTTGTTTTATGTTACTAAAAGCACGGGATTGTTGTCTGCCAGCTGTTGGCACACGCCGAGAAAATGTGGGCTGAGACTGGCCTATGATTCAATGGAATTTGCCGAAAATGCTCACCCAAAAACTGTCATGCAGCTTTTTGAAGCTGTAAATTAGCACAGTCCAAAGAACTTAATTAGTACAACATTAAGGCAAGAAGTTTGCCATGAATCCAGGAACCCATCACTCACTCCTTCGGAGCAACATCTTAGAAAGGTTTGATTGCCCCCTTCCTCCAAACCAAGATTCCTTCCACCACACAAAAAGCACCTTCGAGTGGCTGCTCATAACCCGGTCACATGAAGAGGTCATGTGCATGAGCACATGCATGACTGGGACAACCAATCTTGGGATTCCATGGAGTTTGCAGGATGTGCTCCAAACACCCATGATCGTTAAGCCATCTATAACCGAAGTTCTGCCAACTCATGACAACAACATATCTGGTCAGCTGGATCGTGAATGAAGCCTTCTTTTTTTTGCCCTGTATTCCATACTCTACTATATGTCCAGTTCGCTTGCTCACCTCCTTTGCCGAAAAAAAAAAAAAAAAAGACAAGGTTTCGGTAGCATACAAGCAAATGGTTCCATCTGGCATTATTCGAACTGCTTATGGATGATCCGGTGACGACTTGGCCACGGACTACTCGTTACTTGCGTCTCTTCCCAAAGCCGGGGTGCGGAGCGGGCTCCAGGTGTCTAGCATTCTTGAAGCCGCCTCCATCCGCCACTGTCTTGTTGAAGATGAAGCAGCCCAGGTACTGGGACACGATGTCTTCGTCGGGCACACTACGTCTTCTGTAATCTTCCTCCTACAACGCATCCCAAACAGACGAGCCGTACCAAGAATATCTTCAGCCTGTTCACCCTGTATATACACCCCATCATGGCTGCCGTACCGCTCGAAGATCACACGATCCTGGAACGCTTGAGAGCAATCCACCGAAGCGAAGCTCTCAAGTTCACTCTGCTAGGAGCAGCCGGCGGTATTATCGCCGGATCAAACAGAACCACGAAGGACACGCACGGGTAGAATGATTCACGGACAAACGGACACCGAACTCACAGAAGAGAGAGAGAAAGGAGAAAGCGAGTGGCTTGACGTCTCTAGCAGAGGAAAAGTTGAGTCCTGGCTTACATGGGACTCTCTCCGAGGCCATCCACCACACTATGAGGTCCGACACACAAATACATGTCTGAAAAGCGAAACAGTATAAATGATCTTCCAAGTAAACTTGTAAAAATAATTTCAAGTCTACCAAGCCAGAAATTCAGAAACTCGCAGCGACAACACAAACAGAGCAATCTCTCCAGAGTTCCCATCTCCAGCCTCCGTTCTTCCCCCCCCCCCCCCCAACAGCAAGCACATCACAAGCACGAATAACGTAACCAGCAACCTCAATCAAACGAACACCTTTCAAACTCGAAAGACTTAGAAACGTAGTACTCCATAAAATATTCCTAATAAAGCAGCAAAATCATTTAAAATCCAACTTAATTTTTTAAACACCCCCCATCAAGATATCGAAGCCCAAAGCGTGGGTCATACATCAGCTGCACCGTTTCTGGAACTCTGGCTCATCCATAACATAATAGACAGTGGAAAAAAAGGTAAATTGCATGTCCAAAAAAGGAAAATAAAGATCCAGGTGAAATCTCAAAAAATATCCCAAACACAAAAAAGTAATATCGCCTCTGTTGCGAATACATACATGATGGAAAACTGCCCTCATGGAATCAAGAAGAAAAAATCATATGTCGTCATCATAAAAAAAGACAAAGGAAAAAAAAGGAAAAGTCGGAAACATGTACAGAAGGAAGACGGTAGGTGAGGAACCGTCACAGGCTGCTGAGAAACTGAGGAAGGATAGATAGTTCAGATAAAACGATACGAAACGTCAAGTTGTCGAGCAGGCCAAGAAAAGAAGAAGAGAAAGAAGAGGTAAATAGAATGGGCATCCGGAAAAGCCAAAAGAGAAAAAAGTGAAACAAAGGAAAAAGATAAGAAGGCGTGTCCGCACACAATCTCAGTGGTCTAGCGACGGCTGGACTTGCGCGAGCCATTGGCCTCGCTGAGAGCCGCCAGCTTCTCGAGATACTTCTGCGCCTGGCGGATGTTGGCAGCCGCATGAGCATCGTACTGGTTCGAGAGAGAGCCGACAGCCCGGCCGAGTCCCTGGTAGTTCTCGAGCCAGTCGTTGGCAAAGCTCTGCGCCTCCGCCTCGGCGGCAGCGGCGGCAGCGGCGGCGGCGGCGGCCACGGCAGCGGCGGCGGCAGCAGCAGCAGCCTGCGACACCTTGGACGATTTGCGGCGGCGGGCGGCTGCAGTACTCGCATCCGACCCCCGCTGAGACTTGCGGGTGCTCTTGCTGGCAGAGCTCTTGGCCTCGGGCGTCTCGCGCACGGAGGAGGTCTCGCTACTAGCCCCGGTCGCGGTCTGAGACTGGTGCTCCTGCGGCTGGGTGTACGGCGGCATGGAGGTGTCGTTGTGCACACGCTTCATGTGGTCCCGCAGATTCCAGGCGCGCGGGAAGCCCTTGCCCTCAACCGCACGGTCGCAGTTCTTGTGGTGGCAGTACTGGGTCTGGTGGCCGTGCATCCGGTGGGCCTCACGCTCATGCCGGAGAAGGCACGCGGTAGACGAGAACTGGGTAGTCTCGCACCCGCGCTCCTTGCAGCGATAAGGCTTCAGGTGAGAGTCCACATACTTGCTATAGAAAGGGGAACACAATGCTTTGGTTAGCAACCCATAAAAGTCAAGGCACGCATGTATCTGCACAAGTTTCATGAACGGACAGCAACAATCCGGAACAAAAATGGCAACATCATGAAGTCCAGGGGAGATCCAACTCACTCGTAGTTGCATTTAAGCTTCTCGGGGCGGTGGGTGCAGTCAGGCTGGCCTTCAAACGGGCAGTGGTAGAGTCCATCAGCATGGGGAATGGCCTCCTTGTACAGCGGGTGGTCCCGGGCAACATCACCGTCAGCCTTGGCGCGGTGGGTGGAGTTTCCACTGGTGGAGCTGGGGCTTCCGACCGAGCCATCGCCAATGGAAGCCGAGTCGGGACCACCGGGGTACATGTCAGGAGCATAGAACCGGCTCTCGGGAGAGGTCGGGCCAGTCCCCAGAATGTCAAGAGAGTCTTCGTTGGGCGAAGCAGCGGCAGACTTGAAGGTCCATTCAGCATTGGGAGAGTCCGGAGGAGTGAAAGTATCCTCCCAGGTGTGGCCAGTGGTGGGAGACGACAGTCCCAGGCTGTCACCGTAAGACATTTGCATACGGACAGGATCAACATGAGTGACACCAAGGGAAGATCCATCTCCCACCGTGCCCATGCCAAGGTTCATGGCTGATGGGAGGAACACTCCGGGAACAGAGCAGTTATAGTCATCAAAGTGCTGGGCTGTGGGCCGGGCCTGGTACTTGGAGCCATAAGAATAAGACGAGGAAGAGAAGCCACTCTTGCTGTCCCTTCTCTTGCTGGCAGGGTGGGGGCTCCCTGACGACAGACGCTTCCCGGACTCCAGACGAGACATTCTGGGGGTAGAAGACTCCATCTCCAGTCCAGTGGGAGGAGGAGTCAGAGTAGAGTTCAGAGAGTAGTTATCATACTCTCCGTCATTTCCGTTAGGGATAGAAGAGAAATCCGCAAATCCCTGGGAATCATCCCGAATCCAGGCTTGGGTCTGAGCATCTGTGGATCCAGTGGAAGAGAAACTGAAAGGCCGCATCATAGCATCCTGGCCATAGGAGAAAGTGCTGTTAAGAGAACGACGGGAGTTAGTGTGCTGTTAACCACTACCTGTACCATTTCTTACGCAAGAAGATGGCCGAGATAATAGCACATGCTCAAACAATGAGCATGTCACGGATGGTTTGAAAAGAAAATGAGAAAACAGGTATGTTCAGCATGCTGCAACCCAAAGCCACTTGAGCCTGAACAGTTAGAAGGAGATCGTCAATGTTAGTATTGCTTCCAATGGAACTCGTGTTGGTTTTATAGGGGTGTTATAGGGTATTACCGACCTGAATTTGGCACTGAACAATCAATATAAGCCATTTTTGCAGAGAGTTTGTGAGATCACTCTGCAATGAAGATAAAGCACTAGCTTTTCCTGCGCTGTTGATTCCAGGGTCGTTTCCGTCCGGCGTGGTGGATTTGTCATTGGTTGAGTCTTCAGGGTAGTCCTTGGTTTTCCTTCAGCGGGTGGTCGTCATCCAAGAGCATAATCATCGGTTGACGAGATGCACATTGTCCGTGGTCTGATACATATTTTGTCGCTGGGTCCAATAGGCACATGGCAAGACGTGGAAGGGAAATGAACAGAACAGAATTATGAAGACGTATCAAAGGAGGCGGGGTCTCCGAACAACAGAACTGAAGCAGAAATGAAACTTGAAAACATGAAAGTTGAACAAAAAGATCTTCAGGTGTCACGAAGAGAAAACAAGAGAAAAAAAATCCTTTGGGGTCGATTTGAGAGCAGGTGAGGTCGTCAACTTGCAGTCGAGAAGGAAGAATCTCAGAAAGATCAACATCTCATGAATCAAACCGCGAGTCACAACTCACCATACTGTTCAACAGGGCCTGGCATTGCCGAGTATATCCAATTTGGGTTGTCCAGGGGGTTTCAAGTTCAACAGTGGAGTGATTCCTTCAATGAAGGTGCAGGTTCAGACACCAATGTCTCCAACCAGACCTCATGAATGTCAAGAGATCGCTCACACCGTCAGGCTCAGATGGGTCGAAATGTGTCCTATAATGGTCCTTTTGTATCCAGACAGTGGCTGTCTTGTGTCCGCTCAAACACCTGAAGGCCTTTCCTTTCGCCCAGTCATGCTGGCCCGACGAGAAGCTCTGCAAGCCTTCGCTGGCACTTCCAAATTTTGTTGATCCTAGGGGTCGTCGTCACGGGAATATCAAAGGTCCGATTGAATCCCCGAGACTGGTAAAATTGGCCTGTGCAAGAGATTGAATGTCCTTGGGTTGAAAATAAAACTGTGGAATGTTCCAGGGATCCAAATCCAGGGCTTTGGGAGAAGGAAACAACAAAAATGGACAAAGAAAAACGGAAGAAGAAAAAAGATGAACATGGCTAGCTTTGGGATCCAGAACTGATATCATCCAATGGGTTGTTTCGTAAAATGGCCAGAAAATTACCAGTTTCCAAGACAGGCAAAATAAACTTGTCTTGAATTCTGATCACTTACCACCACATATATGGTATGTGGTTCTGAAATCCTGTTTTGTGGCACGTTGATATTGCTATCAACGGATTGTGCGTGGCAGCACATCCAGGGCGGGAAAATCCAAATAGCATCAATCCAGGGAACTTTTGGTTGGGTCCTATTGTGAATCCGGCTTCACAAACAAACGCAGAAAATGGCAACAACAAGTAGAACAGTCAAAAGCATACAATCTGAATGGTACATGAATAAAAGCAGAGCAGAAAGCAACCAAAAAAAAAAAGGCAAAATCCAGAAAAATAGTATCAAAAAAAACAGTACCTGTTGACGTCTTCCATCTGCATTCCATAGGTGGAAGCAGTGTTGGAGCGAGATGAATCATTGGAAGCCATTTTTTTCCTGGATTGAAATGGATTGAAATGTCCAGATGGGAAGAGAAGATGGGAGAAACAAGGATACAGTCAACGCAGGAAACAGGAAGCTCCTTTGGATTGATTGTATCTGCTTGTCAGGTTGCAGCAGTAGAGTAAGGTATCCAGAACAGTAAACCAAAGGTGATTGATTTGCTGCGATTGCACATGAAACACTACCAATACTGTCTTTGGAACAGAACAACTAAGAGAAAGAGGGGAATTTGGGAATGGATAGGATGGGCAGGGAAAGAAATGAGAAAATGCAAGATAAGTATTTGAGGAAGTAATAAGAGTCAATGAGAAGTCGGGGAGCAGAATATGAGGGAGAGTGAGAGTTGGGCAGAAACGAAAAGCAAGAAGAGAGAGGGACGAGTCTGAGCAACCGTTGGGCAAAGGGAGGGGGGGGGCGGGTTTTAATGCTGCAAAGCAGGGCTTGCTGCAAAAGCAGGGCTTTGAGGGGCATCAATGGACTCCGTCGTCCAACGGCATTTCCACCCTGCAAAGAGCGGGGTGGGCGTCTTTCCAGCAAGCCCTCACCAGAACATTACCTGAGGTCCTTGGGTGAAAAGTCCGTTGAAGCAAGTTTCCTTCACACCCTCTCGTTTCAGCCCTGATGAAGTGGCAAGCGCAATACAGGGCCGAGACTCAAGATAGCCCACACCATGGCCTCGTTTCTGGCCGTCACAACATTTCGTTGGCGGCACCGAGTGAGTTGTCCTCAGATCCGTGGCTTTCTATAGGTGGGCTATCCGGACAGACCAATGTGTATCACATCCTAGTGGACTGTACGGGTAATCACAGTCAGCGTTCCGGCCTATAAAGAGAGCCAAATGTTTGGGTTTTGGTCAACAAGTGGGCCGTGATGCATTGCCAACTCACCATGCATATGAACCATGGCATGAAAAGTTTTTTCCGTCCTCGTCGTCAAGTTTCGCTGGCCGTCCTTGGACCAATGACAAGGACGGTGCAATCACACGTTTGTATTCCCATTTCGGAATGAGTATCCGGTACGGATTCACGCACACGGCCTGGTGTGTGGCGCTGCATATATGAAGCCGTGACGGGATGTTGTATTCGTTAGGGTACAACCCGCCGCTTGGCGGCCTCCTGTCCAAGAGAGCATTCGAGGCATCTCGTGGTAATAGATCACCAAGCAGTGAAAAGCGCTGGATAATGACGAGAAATCTATATCAAGAAGGTCAAGGACCAAGGATTTGATTTCCGCGAGAGTTGCTGGCCTCTCCCCTCAAACGAAGCTGCTTCGGTCGTTACCATCGTAGGCAGAAGCATGAAGAAGGGTTAGGGTTTGTCATGGATCTGAACGAGAATGAAGTCCATATATTGGCCTGCTTTTGCAAGTGGGTAGGTAAAGGTCAGAGCTCATATCGAAGAAACGATCAATGCCGATTAGAAGAGGAAGATATCGTCACGGAGACACTTTAAACCCGGGAAATACCTATGAGTGAGAGGGGAGATAGAATTAGGGCACAAGACGCACAAACTGCGAATTTGAATCTCAAAGGCCTCGAAAGTTCAGGAAGGGGCAATGAAGAGATGCTTGCATCGAGCTCTTGCCATTGCAAGGCCTGCTTCTGTTTCAGATCCCTGATCGTACCTTCCATTGATGCTCTTTCGGCCATTCCTAACGGCTAGGACTGGCGATGTCCTGAGTACGACGGAAGGCGCGACTTCTACTTCCTCCACGTGTGCTCCCTCATCTGTTGTCACATGGGCTCTTCACGTGATGGCGTGCCTGTTGGTCGGGTAAACTTCTCTGGGAAAATCCCGAAGTTCTTTCACAGTTTCGTTTCTGGAATTTTTCTCTGTTCCTAACTTTCAACTTTTAATCTCTCGGGCTCGCCGTCATTCACCGACCGGTACTGTGGGTTTACCGGAACTGGGTCCTCCGTGATAACCGGCACTTACAAGCGTTGATTTCAGTGATTTCAGTGGACCACGAATGGCCAGCCTTGGTCTTCCGGGGGGACTGCCATTCTGAATGATCCCCAGAATCATTCCAGGCACGGAAGCTTGACAGATAGCTCTAAGCCGACTTCCCGAGCTCATATTTTTTTCTTTTCTTTTCTTTGAGTTTGAACACCTTACCTTGCCTGACTCGCATCTGTCTTTTGCATTCTTTCCGGACAGTCCGAGACCTAGCTAATGCATCCCCTCTCACCGCTATTGAACCGTCCCCTGTCTTCTGTCCATCCTGCGCTTCCGTCACAATCATCCGTTGTAGGACGTGGCATCCCACCAAAAGCAAACATGACAGGGACTTTTCCCTCCCGTTCCGGGCTTTGCTGTCTCCCTGCCGTGCGTCCTTGTCTCACCTGTGACTATACGATAGGTAAGTGGCGTTTGACCATCGGCTGAGTTAGCTCGTCGGGATGTGCTCGTCGGAATGTCTAAGAGGTTTCACTGGGGGATGCTTGTATTAACGGCGATAATGCGATTCAACCTAGGTGTTGACACGTCAAATAATCAGCATGGAATTAATCTTCCCGCGAAAAAAAAAACAGACGAAAAGGGACTCGGAATCGCCGCCCGGCCTTGAGATGCCGTGATGCATTGCTGGAAGGTCCTTCTTCTTCTTCTTTTTTTGGCTTGTTTTTTTTTTTGCCTCACCTTGGCTGACTTAGGTTTGCTATCAAATTCTGTTCCATGACCACGTGGAACCAGACAGGACCGGCCACATTTCACAGATGGCACTGACACGGGCGTGCCCCCCGACAGAGGCAAACTATATATGTGCAGACTGCACATAGATTCGCCCATAGACCACATTATATGCAGGCAAGACAGAACCAATACTTCGTGCAGTTGAGCAAGGCAAAACATGTCAGCTCGCTGTGTATTGTTATTGTCTGCTTGTTAATCGGGCTGTTCTCTGGGCACGGGGGAATCCGGCCAACCCGCGATATCTGCCTATCCGATGGTTTAGCCTGGCTGCAAGGCGAGTCCAATGTATACCCCATTGGGAAGGTTATGCAACAATGGGGTTTCACAACCAAAGCACACACTGTCTCCTTAGCCTCCAGCTATCAGGTTCCGGTATCTGTTGTTCCAATGCAGCGGGTTGTCCTGTCCCGTGTCAGTGAGAATTACCCCACTCCACCAGACAGAAATTCCCCTGCTTTTCGAACTCTGGAATTGCTCTGCCAAATACAGTGCTGGTTTACCGAGGAAACCTTACGGTTTATATGGGATGGCTCCAGAGAGCATTAGTCTTGGCCCGCCTTCATGCCTGAATGCCACAGCTCATGCATCGTGGGCGCGCCGTTCCTTGTTTGTTGGCTCACCGCTCTTCTGCCTGCATGATGTCGACTAGGGACTGGAACAGTGCAAGCAATACGACGACTGTGTGTGTGCCAGGAGACATCGGGCACCAACGTGGCAACGGCCCAATCAAGGGCTTTCGCATCCTTTGGGTATTTTGATGCTCTGGTTGCAGGTTTGTTTTCCTGCACTGGGGAGGTGGAATGTCGGCACCGCATTCTGCAGGACAGTTCGCCTATCAACGAGCACGACAATAGTTTGGGTGCCTTGCGACTGCAGATAGGATGAGTGTGTTTTCTCTCCCACTCCCAGTCTATCCGTCGAAGCCTCCGCGGCCTTTTCGTTTCTTGGTTTTCCTTACGTTTCTCCCATTGAAACTGTGTGGAGAATGCTTCTTTGCAGTATGACTTGTTCATCCCGCTTTTATCCCTCTCTCAGGTGTTGTGGAGAAACAGACCGCGGTGTAAGTCTGTCGTCTGATTTTCTCTTTGACATGCCATCCGAGAAGTCCCAACCGTCCCCCCCATCATGATACTTGACATCCTGAAGGTCGGTAGATGACCACAAAGCTGGGAGACCTGAGTGTGGAGGCCAAGTCGCGGCACTTTCCTCCCGGACTCCGGAACTCATCGTCTTAGTCCCCGGCCCGCTGTCTACAGACAAATGGACTGAGCTACACAAGAGACCCGGCGTGAACAACAAAGAAAGGTGCAGCAGTACTGAAAAAACGCAACGTCTGGTCATGCATGCAGTCAACCGGGGGTATGAGATCCATCACAGGAGCAAGCTGCAGCTGCAATCAGCGTTTGGGTGGCGTTGGTGATTGCGTGGATCCAATTCAGGCCATAGGATGGACACGGCGTGAGGTGAGATACTCCTTGGAGCAGGAAAAAGACACATACGCCCATAGCGAGAGCTTGGGTGCTTGGGTGTCGGTGTCTGGTGTGACCCTGCCAGCGGATGCGTCTGCTTAACTGTGCGCAAAGCTCGACCGCTGGTACTTGCTCCTCGAAGAAGGAAAAGGAAACAACCAGCTCACCACTCCCCGCTTCTGCTCCCCTGGATGTGGACGAATCTGTTTGGCCAGCACAAGAATCATACAAACAACAAGCTCAGCTGGATTGGCCCATTCTTCCGTGTTCTCGGTCTCTCTCCCCCCCTCTTCCCAGGAATTCGAAACCCCAAAAGGTGGTGTTAGGCTTTTGGAAAGTCCGGCTTCGTGGTCGGGGCCTGGCTTCGGTCTGGGTGCTGTCGAATCTGCATATAATCGGGTCGATCTACAATTCCAGCCAATTCCATTCCCTCCTGGAAGCGAGTTGCGTCCTCTTTTCCCTCCTTTTCTTCTTTCGTTTCCCTTTCCGTCCACTTTGTCTGTCCCACCCCCATTCTCTCTCCCGGCCTATCTCTCGCTCTCCCTCCTCTTCTCTCCTCCTCCTCTCTCTTTCTGCTCTTTCCTAATCCCCCCATCTTTTTTCGTCTTGTGCCGGTTTGTTTTGCTTTCCTGCTGAGCGGATATCGTGCATCAAGATAGTCTCCAGTTAGGCCTAACAATCGCCACGGTAAACCAATAGCTGACCGTTGTTTTGTTGTTTTGTGTGCTGTTGAATTGGGCTTTCCTTTCCTGCCATTCTAGGTCTGGTCCACCGCGAGAGTTTCCATTGGAGGTTGCAGAAATTCAGGTCGCATACGACGCTCTCTTTATATTGTTCCTGGGGTTGGTGGTCATCCCGTACTCCCTCCACATTGATGCGTTGTTAAGATATCCCTGGCCAGTATATCACATAAATGCCTTGGAGTCCGGTCCGGGGAAGTTCACTTTGTCGTTTCTTTAACCCTTCCGGTTCTCCCCTTCTTTCCTCCTTATCTGGATGTTGACGTTCCATTTCTCTTCTCACTCCATCCTTTTCGACTCTCAACTAGCACCTCCTAATCTCACACTTCCCTCTTGTCCAAATCTAGGCAGACTTCTTGTTTTCCTTTTGCTCTCCCCGAGCTTGATCGTTTTCTCTCTTCGTTTGTGCCTTCTTCCGTCCATGTTCACACCCTTATCTCCATAGATACACGCTCTCACAAGCACACAGCCTAAACGAGTCTCACTTACACAGCCAGAATCTAACAGACTTTGCAAGAGTCTTGTTTCATCCCCACACCTGCACAGACAGCCTCTCTAATCCCATCTTTGGCTTAACCTGACCCCTGATATCACCATTTTGTTGCGTTTTTATTGAACCAGTCTCTCATTATCACCCCCCCCCCCCCCACCTTTCGTACCCAAAACTCCATCACTCTCTCACATATTGCTCTTGACCCAAGAGAATATCAGGACTTACAACATTTCCTGGAGCTGTGCTTCACTTTCCATTCTCAGGCGAGCCATCTCAGGACACATCTTCATCTCTGGCTGTTTCCAAGTTTCAGAAGCGAAAACAAAGTCTGACAGCTGGATTTTCCATCTCTTTCGGCGTATTCTGTTCCACGATCGCTCTGCAAGGCACCATAGGCCAAGTATAGGAGCAACGCGTGGTCGGTATATCTGTCTTGAAATTTTCTGGGTGGCATACTTGACAACCTTCCAACGTTGTCCTGATCATCTCCCCTGGCTCTGGACTTATCCGCTGGACTTTTCACCATCGCCTCTCTTTGCATTTCATTCTTTTCTTGTTTGCCCTCTTTTTTTTGACTTGGCTTCGTCTCTTGGCATTTCCTCAGGTTACTTCTCCCCGGACCACCGGTATCTTCATAGCCCGGACCTTGGAGAAGACGGAAACGAGGCTTCTTACCGAAAGGTGTTGTATCTCTCCTATCTCTCCACAGGTGGCTTCGGCTATTGAAATCATCCGCCCTTTCCTTAGGACGGCCCGCATATCATTGGAGCCTTTTGATTCACAGTCTGCAGTCCTCCAACATACAGAGATAATTTCAACAGCTTCACCGCCTATATTCCGTTCTGGACTCCAGGATTTGTTCACGCCGTGCAGGATCGTGAAGTCACATATAATTGATTGTTTCTAGGCTTATTGCTTCATATTATTTTTTTGAGTTAATTCTTCTCTATACTTTGGATTGCTTTGTTTTTTTTTTGCACCGCGCCACCATTTTGGACCCAAAACACTCTTCCCTGGGTGACTTTTTAACGGTATATCTTCCGATATTTGGACGAACCTCGCTAAAGAAGCAGTTCATTCCCACCGCAGGGCTACCTCTATTCTCTGCCGAAGACAAACTTTTGGTTGGATACTCGTCATTCTATCTTCTATCCTTGAGGATTGATTTGGCCTGGAATTTGTCTTCTTTTCACTGGGATTCGGACTTCCACATAGCCATAAAATTTCATACGTTTTCCATCTTGACCACATACGCGCGCGTATCTTGCTGGTGGTGCTTGCTCCAGACCCCGACTTTCTCTGAAGTTTGAGTGGGGTTCATCAGTTTTCGCGAGTGAAAGAGAAGAAGAAGAAGAAGAAGAAAAGAAAAACACGCAGGCACACATACCAACACACACAATGGCTGGCTCCGAATATTACAGCAGATCGGGGGCTGTGGTGGCTAACCCGTGGAATCCTCCCCCAAGCCGCAGGTGAGTAATGGTGTGCATGGCGGTAGTGCAACCGTTTCATTGTGGATGACATATGAAGAGATTATGGTGTTCGTGTTCTTGACTGACTTGGCTGTTTCTTTTCCATTCCCTACCGGACAGTTCCATGTACACAGACGTCAGTCCCACAAGATATGATAACCCGTGGCCAACAACACAAGGGTATGTACACCGACACATCCGTCGGCGAAAGAGAGATCACAAGGGAATGCATATCGCCGGCAAGACAGTTCGCTGACTTCTGATGCTGTGAAACCTTCAACAACAGTCTTCCTTTGGCACAGAATCACTTCGGAGTGGCTGGCTTGAGCAGCAGCCATGTGTCGAGAACAGAGCCGTCGTATGCTTCGGCGTTTTCTTCTTTCTCCCCAAACTCACAGTCCGGGTCATCATACACAGCTGGCACAATACCCTTTCCGGCCTTCACCAACAGCACCTCGCAACCGTGGGATCAGAGCGACAGATACTCGCCGACAGACTCAGTTGACGACATCATCACATCTCCCAACCTGTCAGACTACAGCAGTCTAGACAGCAACGGCGGAGTGCCGAAGAAGATCGGGCCCGGAAAGGGCCGGTCCCAGCGGCGGCCGTCCAACCGGGACGAGTTTGACGGGCCGCACCAGTTCCTGCAGCGGCCGCCGGCCGACTACATCGCGCTGCAGGAGCGCGAGCTGCCGCACCTGCCGACGAACCTGCTGGTGCAGGAACAGGACAGCGTGCTGAACCAGGTTAACGACCGGCTGTCGCAGTGCGCGTTTGACTTTGTGGCGAAGTACCAGTTCCCGATCCCGCTGACGCAGGACATGCGGCCGGTGGAGCGGCCGCAGGACCGCGAGTGGACGGAGTGGGTGTACCTCCTGAAGCGGCTTGCGACGAAGCGGCGCATTCCGGCGCGCGTGCTGTACAACGGACAGATCAAGCAGTTCGTTACGATCCTGGAGAACTCGCTGGAGATGCGCCATGCAGCCAAGCACCAGAGCCGGCCGCTGAAGGATGACCGCAACATTCTACAGCTCATCTCGGCCGGCATCCAGGTGGCCAAGATCCTCAAGGACGCGGCTGCTATGGACTACTTGGACAAGCTGTACATCAGCACGGAAAAGCAGATCCAAGAACGCGCGGCCATTCGGTATCGTCCGTGATTGCTTTTTCTTGTTCTTGCAGCTTGCAAAGAGGGACAGACTGAAGCGTGGCTTCGCTTTATGTTTTATGTGGAAATAACAGAATCGTCTTGGGACAACACAATGATTTTCTTTTCTTTTGTTTTCTGTTAGTGGGAAAGGTCAAACTGGTTGAGTATAGATCTGAAGATGGAGGGAAAGTTTTCTTTTTCTTGACTCAATTTTCTTTTTATTCTTCCCCCCTTTTTTATTATCATCCTTTTTTTCTTCTCGCTGTCAGATAAACTTGTTGTCGGTTCTTTCCAGGAGTTGATTTCTCCTAATCTTCTCTGTCTTTTCATCTGCTCTCGAAAGGGTGTCAGAAAACGCAAGAGGATAATATTCTTCTACTCACCTTTCCTGTTTTCTTTTCAATTTCTTGTCTGGATTTTATCTCGTTTGCAAGCAGGCAAAGTGTCTCTCCATCCCCCAGTTTGGCTATTGAATCCCCCCCTTTTCCTGTCTTGTTGCTCTTTGTTTTTCTTGTTTGGTTCTGGATGACGACTTGATGGTTCATGCTTATGACGGACGGTACACTTTTAGACAAGACGGGTTCCGAGCGGGAAGCAGACAGAGAGGACGAGAAGAGAGAATGGAAAAAAAAAAGATTGGACAGGCATCTACTTGCTTCATTGGGCTTTCTCTCAGACTCTCTCGGTTGGTCTCTTGATATTTTAATAAGAGTTTCAAGATAGTCTCTTCTCTCTATGTTATTTATAGTATGGCAGGATTTCTCAGGACGAATTACATGCTTCCTCTTTCCTGGCTTTTTCTTTCTTGCCAATCATTTCGTGTCTTGTGTCCTGGCTCATGCGCTTGCCCTAGCATACATAGAGAGTGATCACTTGTTACATCGACTTGAGCGGCAAGTCTCTCGATTGGAGGAGAAGGCTTGGGCTAAGGGCTGGCCGGCTATAAGGCTGCAATACTATCAGGCAGCGCGGAGGCCTCACAAAAAGATCTTACAGAATATGCTCTCGCGACCGAAGATGAATTTGCAGATATCACGCCGACTCCGAGAAGCTGTGCTATGAGGGGGGGCCAAGTCAGGTTTCCGCCAGTGACCGGATATAGAAAGCCACCATATGCGACAGACTGAGGCAAGCAGC
Source organism: Knoxdaviesia proteae (assembly GCA_001510565.1). NCBI lineage: Eukaryota > Fungi > Ascomycota > Sordariomycetes > Microascales > Gondwanamycetaceae > Knoxdaviesia > Knoxdaviesia proteae. The sequence continues at coordinate 772,717 of LNGL01000026.1, forward strand.
AGGCGTAATGGTTACGTCGAAGTCTTCAGTACACGTTGGCCTACCTCCCCAAAACCGTTAGTATCCTGCTGTCTATCGTGAAGGCCACGTCTCAACTTGACCTCACGATGCTCGAGACTGGTGTGACTCCGGCTCCTGGGGCCACGTTGCCAGCGAATCCGACCTCGGCCGGGTTGATGCCCTCTTCACCCGGCCACCTGCGGGCGTTATGCAAATGTAGGGCGAAGTGAAATCCGCATCTATGAGCAGCGGGGAAAGAGCGCAGAGTTGCGGTGGCGCATGATGCTCAGAGGAGGATTCGACGCATTTGGGTCCTCAGTTCCATCCGGAAGAGCAGGATCCAGATGGTGAGCCAGTCCTTTCATTCCAGAAACAAGCAGAAGTCCGAAACGAAGGGACAACAAACCCCTCTCCCGGCAATCAGGTCGCCGAGGAAAACACGGTACTTTGGCCGCTTTGAGGATGTCCTTTCAGGCCACTGACGTGGACAAGCATGTCCGGCCACTTCAACTCCGGTAGCAGTCGATGTCGTGATCGGGCCACGCAGGGGGGAGGGAGACCAGCTCGTACAGCCCGGGCGACAGCCAAGTGGCCGATGAGCGTGTTAGTGAAGACAAAGATGCTATCTTACTACCAAAGAAAAAAAAAAGTGAGACTATCACATAGGGGGCTGGGCCGGCTGAGAGTCGCAGAAGAAAATTGTAATTTTCTACCGCTAAAGCCGACGGATTAAACGAGCGGAGAGGAGAGCGAAAACATGGGCCAAATACAGAACTCAGCTGTTGGGTTGGTTGCAGATAGCACCAACTCGTCGACGCCCCGGGCTGGTGGGAACACGGGCAACTCTTGGGAGAGCGATGCCGGTGGGAAAGGGGGCAGGCAATCATATATCGTTGCATTAGAATTTGGTAACGGCGGTTGGGATTATCTGAGGTTTTGCAAGTTTGGAGTCTGGAAGGATTGTGGAGAGTAGCGGTGGGATGATGAGAGCCGTCCATCAGAGAGAGATGAACGACAAAGAACTGTCTTGCCCGAGATGGGGAAACTGGCATTCTTGTATTTGAAATTTCTATGTACCAATCACCATGGCGCATCCGGGTTCCCTATCTGGGACTGAGAGCAGCTGAAGGTTGAGGACAGCGCATGCAACCACACCCACGCACCCGAAGAGGTTTTGGGATCGGCCGAGTATGCAAGGCCTCCGGTGTCGGGGGCCTCCTGAATCCTGTTGCTGCAGCGGACATGGATGCAGTGTTTGTACAATGGACAGCTATCGAAGCATTCCCGGAGGATTCCGATTTACGTCTGGTGCTGGACGAGGAAGACGTAAAGTCGGCTGGCGGTGGCGTGTATGGGGTTTGAGGGCAAAGTACCGTTCCTGCGTAAGGTAACAAGGTGTCGTTGGGGCAAATATCTGGGCATGTCGAGTCCTGAACGAAGTCTGCCGGATGGATAGATGCCGTATGGTCTGTCATAGCTGGGGCTGAAGATATACGGACTTCTTGGGACTTGTATGCATGACGAGGACATCTGATGGACAGGATCGCTTGACTGTGCCTGCAGAGAATCAAACCGCCACTGAAAATTACAAAACCACGACGCTGACTGTTGCGGGTTTTCGTCATCTGAGGGGGAGCTGGGTGAGGCTTTGGTCTGTGTAAGTCGGGTATGTTCGGGTTAGGGGGAGAATTTTAGGGTCGCGGGGTGAGACGGCCACCGCCTTTGAAAGAACGGTTCTTTCATCTCGGAGGCCGGGCGGCACATGCTGATACTTGGCCATACGGTGAGTAGAGAACCCTGAAGGGAATAACTCTGGATCGTCCCTTGACATGCCTGTTGAGTTGCCGAACATCTAAGCTGGTCGGAGAGGAGGGGGGGGGGGTTTGAAATTACGAAGTCCAGAGTCAAGACTAATGGTCCTTTATTTCCTAAAACGGCATCGGGAAGCCCACGGACCACCAGGCCACAACTATTTTCTGTATTTTCTGTCTTTTTTTCTGGCGGACAGGGTTGGGGATTTGGGTCTTGAACCAATCATCCTTGACGTGGGGAAGACGAGAGACATCTCGCATCGTGGAATGGCTGGTAAGGTGTCACTGAAGCACTGCGTTGAGCATCAACCCCCAAGTGAATATTCGGAAAGCCCCGTGAAGAGCCATGCGAAACCGCCCACCCTCATCTTCATGAGCGGCCGGGCTTTCAGACCTTCTGTAGCATTGCTCTAGAAGACGCGATACGCCTTCTATGCATTGAATGAGGGAGGATCGAGCGATTCCACGTTAGAAAGGAATCAGGTGGAAAAAAAACCGTCTCGGTGGGCCAAAACCTGCTATAGCATGGAGGGACATACTCAGGCACGCCGGTGACGCTTCGAGCCACTCGGTACACTTGGCCAGGTACAGTTCCGCTGGCCCACATGCGAAAGCGGTACTTTACTACGAGGTTGATCGGTGTCCCAAAGCGGTTTAGCCTAACCACGACTAGAAGATCAGCTCGTAGGACAACGAAGTAACGGAAAGACAGGAGGGATGGAGAAAGGACAACTGAGAGAGAAAGAGGTGGCGGTGATCGTGGGCTTTATGTGCCCATCCCATACGAACGAAATTACAATTATGGTCTGCAACTGCATGTGGGTAACTGCGTGAAGTCGTGGGCAGGCTATTTTATTTTATCTTATTTTTACTTAATTTTTTTTTTTTACCGCTCGTGGGTCGGCGACAAAGTGTTGTTTGTACCTAACTTAATTGCACGACGCCCAGCTTGAAATCTACCCACTATATATGTACGTAGCGGAGTGTTTCCTCTGGCTAGCACCGCATTTGCATTTTTCTAACTTTGCTAAGACTCCGAAACATCGTCTATGATCCTTCTCACTAACTCTCTGTGTGGGCTGTAGCAAAATCGCCTCTGGCTGCTGTTCTTCTTCTGACAATTCATTACTTTTCGGCGTCCGTTTCAACCCTGGTAACGCCTCCCGAGTAGGCTCATCGTATACTACACGCTTGCTGTCTGACGACGTTACCTTCAGTGAACGCTTTTCTTTACATATCCCTTCTCTCTCTCTCTCTCTCTCTCTCTCTCTCTCTCTCTCTCTCTCTCTTTCTCTTTCTTACCCACTCTTCACTTGTTTCCCTTCTTCCCTTATTCAGTACGAGTATATTGTATCCATCGCCTCCGCCATCTTCTTCTTTTGCGCTCCTTCCATATTGTTACCCACGCCAGATCATTCGACGATTCTAGAATATTGAACTCTGTATCGCACCTTCCTCAATACCTGGTTCTCCCTGCCTGCACCTTCCTTTCGTCTGGTTTCTTCTCTCCTGGCACAATTCTTTCTGCAGGAGCGATCAGTCGTTGTCTTCTAGATCGTTTCTAGCGTACCGCCGCTCCTTCCTTCAACTCTCTTTCTATCCGACTCCCGGATACTGTCCGCTTATTCCGGCTTCACCATCTTCCACCCCGATCTTGCGTCGAACGTTCATTCGCACACTCGCCGCCTCGCTCTTCTCGAGTGCTTTTGACCGTCTGGCGATGCTACGGTTCTGTTCCTTTCGGTTCTCGCCCTCAAAGTATGCCCCATAACCGCTCTTAAGTCTGTGATAAGCGCTTCCAACAGCATCAACTACGACGACATCTCACTACCGGTTTCCCCACTGCCTCATTGCATCTGCGTAACGACGCATCACCCAAACTTTCTACATCTGTTTAGGATTATATACCATTTTCAGCAGTCTACACAGTACCATCTTTTCTCTTCATTAAACTCCGCTCAAATCCTTCTACACACATCCACATCGCCCTACCGACTACGTCTCATCTGGTCTTCACCCTACCCCGTGGCCTATTCAGGAACAAATCCCCGATTCGTGCCCAACCCAACCAGCACTCGGCAATGGCATCCACATCGTCGCTTCATGAGGCAAACTCGCCCTATGATGGCGCGTCTGGCAGCGACATAGGCGACGGCTCGTGGCAGATAGTCAGCACGGCCTCGTCCACGTCCGGCTCGGTTGGATTCGGCACAAGCCCGGCCGGGAGTATGCAGGGCTACACATTCGTCACCCGCCGCCATGCCTCGCCAGAATCTCTCGTGCTCGACTCGCCCGCCATCCCCGTCCCCGGCTTCACCGAAGACCAATTATCGTTCGCCGTCCCTGCCGCCCCGGCTGCAGGGTCGTCGTTTGCTTCATTACCACAGGCTCCTGCCGACTTGCTGTTTGCGCAGGACCAGCTGAGTGGTTTGTACCCCTCCCCGCCCCTCGCAGTAGACGCCGACGTGAACATCGTGGACTAACATAGCCCCCGCAGAAATCCCCGGATACATGACTTTTAATGCGAACCTCGACGCGACCCTTCCCTCAGCGGACCCTTCGTTTGCGCTGGCCGCCAGCATCCAGCACGCCGAGGCTGATGCTGCCCCGTGGAGCCCCGCAAACGCGCGGAGTAGCACCGGTGCTACCGACATCCTGCTACAATTCGACGACTTTACTTCATCGCCCCCGGCATCGGTATCCTCGTCGTCGCATAAATCCTACAGCCCCTCGTTATCGGGTCAAATCTCTCCGAACATCAAGCCCGAGCAGCCCTCTTCATCCTCGAATGCCCTGCGCAGAGTGCGGTCGGGCAAGGTTGAGAAGAAGAAGTCGGCGCCGAGCCACACCGGCCAGTTTGTCATCATGACGCCGAACTCGATCAGCTCACACTCCGGGCCTAACATGTTCGAGTGCTTCGAGGCCATGCGCCCGACGCAGCGCGGCCGCAAAGGCCCGCTGGCCGAGGAGACGAAAGAATCGGCGCTGCTGGTGCGCCGGCTCGGCGCGTGCTTCTGCTGCCACAGCCGGAAAGTCAAGTGCGACAAGGAGCGGCCGTGCAAGAGCTGCAAGAAGCTGATGGTGCAGGTCCCGCAGGTGGTGTGCTGGCAGTTCCAGGACTTCCTGACCGTCATCTTCCCGGGGTTCTTCCGCACGCACTTCAAGAAGGACGCCATTGCCACCTTTTACGCCGAGAACATCGAGTCGTTCAAGTTCGGCGATGTCGAGGTTCCGTGCAACGTGGAGCTCTTTGTGGGCTACAGATTCACCAGCCTGCTGAAACTGCGCGCGAACTTCTTCATTGCCAAGGGCGACGACATCCTCGGCCACTGGCACACGTACTCGCAGAAAGACCGGTTCGAGATGATCAAGCAGGCCGCCGTCCCGATCGGTATCGACCCCGAAAACCAGCGGCTCAAGGACGACATGCGGAAGAGCGTGAAGGAGTTTGTCCACCGCCTGGTCACCGAAGAGCGCTTCGCTGAACAAGTGACCGAAACCTTCAGCCACACTGACCTGCCCAAGCGGATCCTGATGATTGTGCAAAGATACTACCTGGCCACCGAGTCGACGCTGGTGCGCCGGGCGCTGACGATCTATGCCATGCAGTACGTGATGACGCGGCAGCTGTGTCTGACGCCCAGCACGGTGTCCAGCCTCGTGGACACCACGCTGATGCCGCAGAACTCGCCGTGGGTGACCTCGCGCATTCTCAACCGCCAGATCAAGGCGGTGGTGGACGAGCTGCTGCAGAAGGAGGTGCAGGCGCTGTTCGACGGCTTCTCCAAGTCGCTGAAGCCCAAGCTGCGGCGGGAGTGGGCGCCGTGTCTTGCGGCGTTCCTGGTGCTGTGCCTGTTCCTGGAGGCGGTGGAGTCGACGGCGGAGATGTTCGTGGTGGGCCACAACGAGATGTGCCTGCGCAACCAGCAGCCGCCGGAGTACAAGCGCGACGTGTCGCTGTCGGTGTGCCGCGAGATCGAGAACCTGCCGTTCAAGCAGTTCGCGTACCAGTTCCACCAGATCTACCAGACGCACAGCAAGGACGTGTCGACGAAGTCGTTCAACCCGCTGTTGGACGACGCGTACTCGGTGCCGCTGGCGGGCGGCAGCGGCGGCGGCGGCGCGGCCGACATGGGCGACCCGGATCTCGACACGCCGGCGCGCGAGATGGTGGCCATGCTGCGGGACTTTGTGCTCGTCGGCAGCTCAACCTGGTCGGAGCTCGACTTCCTGAGCATGGACCCCATCTTGCCCAACAAGGAGTTCCATCCGTTCCCCCGCGACGTGACGATGAACTACACCGGCCGGCTGCTGTCCAAGTTCCTGCTGTCGTTTGTGGACGAGAAGTATATCTTCGAAGGGGGAGATCTGTGAGGAGAGTCTTGCTTTTTTTCTTCTTCTGTTTCTTTGCTCGGGAGTGCGGGAGAGGGGATGTGGATCAGAAAGACGAGAAACCATCACCATTGCATTTCAACAACCACATGCGTGTTCCTAGCGGTCTTGATCGGTGCATTTTCAGGAAGTTATACAAGTTCTGGTTGCTTTTGGATCTTTTGCGTGTTGTGACGCCTTTTCTTTTTCGTCCCTGATTGTTTTTTCTTTCTTCCTTTTTGCTTTTTCACCGGACGGATGCATTTGATATCCTGGAGTTACAAAACAAGCGCGATTCTGGGTGATGAAATTACATGAAAATTGCATTCTGAAGGCCCAAGAGAAATCACAAACTGTACTGAAGACTAGCTACGAAAAACGAAACGAGCAATTATGTGAATGAATGACGGGATTTTACTCAGAATACAGTTTTCTTCTTTTTTTTCTGCTTTATTAGATTTCCTTTGTATCACACACAGTCCTGTTCCTGTTCGGAGGACATGGCCGATCGACGCAACACGCACACCGGGGGGTCCGATACAGGACCTCGGGGGCGGAAAGTCCCGGTGTGAGTCAGATGCAACCAGACCTTTCAACAGCCACTCCTCCCAGAAACCGGGCGTTTCTTTCGTTCTTTGGTTCGTTTCTAGCAGGGACTCGTGTGTTTTTCTGCCCCCTCCCCCTTTTGGGCGAGCTGTATCCGAATCTGGAGGACTGGGTTTGACCGAGCACACATGTGCGTTCTTCTACAGAGGACTCGGGCAACGCAGGACAACAGCGCAAGCACCCAGGGCGAGGTTCAAACAGAGAGGATGGAGGTGACGCATGGACGAAGCGGAGTGGAGAGGGTCTGTTCCATCCTATACTGTCCTTTTGCTGAATCTGCACGAGAGTCTCGCAGAATATTGACTTGCATTATACAGTCTGGAGAGGGCCGGGAACTGGAGCAGCAGAAGTCGTCACTCCGTAATAAAGGAGAGACCTTTGATAAGGCGGGAAGAGGGACTACGGGATCAGCCCTATGCGCTAGGGTCGGTTGTTGCTTTAAGCTTTAGAGATACGACGTACCTAGGTTCCTTCCTAACTATGAGGAATTTCTTAGTTGGCATTTGCAAAAAGTTAGGAAGCAGCGACTTACGGACGCCATAACCTAAAATCTCCAAACGTGGGGCTTGAGAGGGAAAGAGCCCTCGTTCCCGCAACATCCCGGGACCTGGCTCCGGATTCCGGGACGTAGGGCAGTCACGAGAAACAGGACATGAACCGCGCCATCGTCGGTGTGTGTGTGTGTGTGTGTGTGTGGCTATAAGTGATCGTGACAGAGCATTATTGGGCATTCGGACGTGCCGATGGGGAAGGAGGAGCACGGGAAAATACAATAGCAGGTCTGGAGAACGCGATAGGACGAGGAGCCCCAGATTTCGACACCTGATCGGGGTGGTGTGTGGATGTTCCCCTCCAACGTCCCATTTCTTCACCTCGAGGTGTGCAAAGGCACGATACGCCAGCTTCTGATTTGCCGAGGACGCAGACAGGAGGACTGGAGGCCGTAGTATTGATAGCATGCATAAGGGGAGGGTGGGTGTGGTCTTTTTGGGTGTTGATAGCATGCCGTATTTCATTGGACAGCCAAGAGACGAGGGGACCCTGTTTTCCCGTGTCAGGCGGTCCAGTGCCCCTCCGATCCGCCTCCGATGCCGTGAGCGGGGAGGGAGAGGAGGGAGAGGAGGGAGGGGACCGGGGCACCGGAGGGCTCTCAATAGCTAGACAAGTGCGGTCTCCTACGACAAATGCAATTTCAATTTGCTTTCCTCTCTTGGCACTAATCGCTGTTCCGCCTTTCTCGAGCACACGGCCAGTAGACAGACACACGCCCAACAGGGCTGGACGGCATTGGCCTTCACGTGCCAAACACAGAGCCAACAAAGGTGCGACTTACTTAGCCTGTATGGCCTATCACCGTTCCTGCTCCGCCTGACCCGGTACGCCTGCTCGCCAGAGACGGGGTGGGGATAGACGAGAAGATGCAGTGTAGTCTTAGGGCGAGCGAGAAGACGCATTATGTTGTAGTCATAGTGGAACGCTGCCCACAATCCAGTAGCTTTGCGCACCGAATGATAGTTGACAGATGAGCCGCCGCTGTTCACTATGGCGGGTTCCCCTGCGACTTTGGTTCGCCCACTCTGGGTCGTGCCATCGCATTGATTGGCGAGCCTCACGCTGGGAGACCGCCCAGGTGATGCCACAGGGCTTCCGGCACCGGCACCTGCACCCAGCTGATGTCAAGTCAAACACGGTACGGGACTTGAAAAAGAGAGGCGCATGCTGAAGCTCAACACGCCGGGAACATATGGCTGTGTTTAAGAATGCATCAGGTGCACACACTTACAGGGACTGGTCGCAAATCACCAACCGCTACTGATAACCACAGAGTTGACGTAGAGACCTTCTTCGCAAGGCTTGGGAGTTCATGTATCAATGTAGTTGCAGTGTGCCCCATAGGCATTATGCTAGGCTCATCTCCGAGGCAGGCAGACGACGTCTCAAGATCAGTGTCGTAGATGCTGCGGCTGCCGGCACCGAGAGGAAGAAATGGGAACTCAGGGAAAGGGCCGACAGAATAGAAAAGAAAGGGGTCGATAGTGAGAGGGAAATGTCTGTCCGTTTAATAGTCCTAGCATCCGCATTGAGAAAAACGAATCGCAAAGCTAGGGTGGAGCGGACCCGGTTGTCTAGACCGGAGGGTTTTGTTCTCCCACCGAACGAAATAAAATAACTAAGTAACGCTCTTCGTGATTGCTGTTTCCAGGTCCTGCAGAGCAAGTCCTGAAAGCCACAAAGGCGTAGGCAAGATGTGGGGTGTGTGTGTACACAGAATGAGAAGCCATGTTCAAAGACGAACACGGTCTTGTGCCTTTCTAACTAAGGCTTTCTTCGACGATAGCACTCGCTACAAATCGATGCAAAGAGACGCGTGGTGATATCAGATGCCAGAGCCCCCAAGCCGGGCTTCACGCCCGCCATCCATGGCAGTAGCCAGTGACTCATGTTGAGCGCAGCCGTGCCTTGACCATCTCTAGAGACGGTTAACCAGTCAGAATGCCTAGCAGAGCCGGCGCATCCGTTGGACATGCTGAGAGGAGAGGGCTAGGCAAGGGTTAGAAGGAGCGAATGCATTGGTGGTCAACGGAAAGCTAAGAGGTGTAGTAGCCCACGAATTCCCGAGACACGGCATCGTTATCTGACGATTCAGTCACTGTGATAGACCCCCTTCCACGCAGGCCACAGGATACAGTGTACAAACTAGGCCCGATGGGTCCCCGTTCCGTTGGCACTAAGCGCAAAAGGGCTTCAAAGGACGCCGCTCGGTGTGATGGAGGGTGATAAGAGCGAAGAGGCACTTGCATCCAGCAACGGCACCAGCCATTGCGGCCTCTGCTGTCGGGGGCTCTGGCACTCCAATCAAGGCATGTCAATGCTGTTGTTGGCACCATCGCCTGGTACTTGTGATGTATTTCTCCTGGCGCCCCTCACACCGCGCAGCACTGCAAACGCCAAGCTCAGAACACTGCGTTTCAGCACCACCAGTCTCGTCCTCCCTTCTCTCGGCAGCACAGCCGAGATAGCATAGGGAGTGCCGTCATTTGACTGACAGCTGGGTAGAAAGGGCTTTTTCGGAGGATTCCGGAGCAAGGCCAGGCTAGAGGAGATGAGGTCGGTTGGTTTGACCGCCCAAGCATTGACAACGAGGACCAGCTATGAGGAATGACACAGAGGAGGACGGAACCAGCAAAAAGAAACCAATCAAGCGCACCACGGAAGAGGAAGCAAAGGGGAAAGAAAACCGGAAGTACCGTCAAAGTACAAATGTGAGTTATGGCCAAAAAGAGGATTGTGGTTGAATATTGAAAGAGGAAGAAATTTTTTCCCGGGAGGAAATTTGTGCGGCCGGTTTTGTTTGCGCAGAGAAAAAAATCAAAAGCTCCTCACCGCCAATTACTAAGCTACAGCTCTTGAATTCTGCCAGCGAGCTTTTGTTTCTTTTTGGGAGAAAATTTCCACTTTGTTTTGTGAGCTTGTCTTTCTTCTCCTTTCTTCTTCACACACAAAATTACGCACGATTAAAATCAACCGGGAGTGAACCACCCACTTCCTGCCGGTCATATTTACGTGCCAGAATGAAGTTTTAGGATTTGTTTCGTCTGCTTTTGCCAGGAAGGCTGGAAGGGGGGGTGTCTCTCGACGCTTCTTCTCCCGTCTTCGTTCCTACGAAAACCGCCTCGAGAGACAAATCTACCAGCGAGGCTGTGTTTTTCTAGGAAACGGTTCTCACCAACCAGCAGGTAGATGGATTCCAACATTCGGGTTTACTGTGTAGTGTGTACTTTTTGTTTCTTGCTTTCGAGCGTCCAGCGTGGCTGGGAACCCCGGCGGCACCCTTTAGGACAGTGCCTTCGTGCTCTTTCAGGCTTGATCTTGCTGTGATCCTGGCTTGATGCTGTGTTTGTGTGGACGGCTTTAAGGGACAGGTCCAATGTTTGGAACGATGTTGTGCTCTTCGCTGGTAAGGGATTACCGTATTTTGGGGCAAAACACTGCCGTATGAAGGCCTGTGCCCGGCCGAACTGTAGGGGGCTGGCTCATGGATCTAGTGTTGTTCTAGTGGAGATCTTCCACTTTGACGTTGTCACTTCATCATACATGCGACGCCGATGTCGAATTCCAGCCCCCCTGGAGTGACGTCTTGTGTTGCTGGGTTGGTGACCGCCGGTGTAGGAGCCGGAGTAGGCGTCAACGGGCAAAGGCCCACGGCGTAGACCCTTCGCTGTACGGTGGACAATCGTGGGTTTGCGATGGGCTAGCCCGAAGGAGGACTGAAACAAAGGCGAGGATGTGTGAGATATGCCACATCTTCTCCGGAGGCAGCCGCTTGACTGTTCGGGCCGCCGCCGACCTCGCAGCGTTTTTTGGTCAGTTCGACGCCTTCGCCGGGCAACCAACAATATCACGGGACTGTATTTGCGATATTGCCAATAACCCGCGACAACTTTCTGAAATTCAGGAGGGACTGTAAAAGAGCCGGGTCGTACAAGAGGGGTGTATGAATAGTAAAAATGAAATGTTGGCGGAGGGAAAGGGAACCTTTTGGATATGTTTTCTTCCTCTGGTGAGTTGGCAGTGGTGGTCCTGACGATTTCTCTCATTCAGACAAACAAACAGGTTGTCTGAATTACCAAAATGCAGCCAATAGTCTGGTCCCTGGGCAAAGAACGTCTGGCACGGCATGGTGGCGCTCACTTGGTTGGGTTAATTGTGGTGTATTGGCAGACCGACTGGATTGGTGGATCCGATTCCCGTGAAGGAGACAGGACCAGGACGTGTGTGCAAACACAGAGTACGGACGCGAATGTTGGCGGCAGAGGTGTTTGCCAGGGAGAAAGCAGGCGTCGATTGAACAGCCACGACAACGCAGTTGCCCAGACGAGAGGACTGGAGCGAAGTCGGACAACAGGGCAACCCAAGTTTGCAAAAAAGACCGGCCAGACAAGAGGCTGTATAAGGTGAAGGTTGAGTTGCCAATTGTCTGCCGCACTCTGAAGTGAGCCATGGCACAAAGGACGACGAGAAAACGACCGCTCATTACCTAGCGTGGGCAGATTACTCGGCCTTGGGCCATGTAAATTGTAAATCGGCCTGGATCAACTGTTGACAAACGCACTCCTCGGGGGGCCGGGTGGTCGTGAGTTCGGGAGTTGTCTGTGCTGTGGCTGACAGGCGCGGCGCAAGCACTCAACTCAACGGCTGGCCAATGTCCGTAACCCAGACACCACCACCAGCCGACGAGTAAATTCCGCCTGTTTGTATGTCTGGCCAGCTTGTTCTTGGGACTTCCGAGCCTTCAAGTCCCTGGGGCCCTGAAGGCTCTATCTCAGGCTGTTCTGGGGCGGCCAACCGGCCGGTCGCGGGGTGCCCTATCCCCCCTCCCTGCTGATGGAATCTGTATCGATATCAGCACGTATGCCGTCTAGACCTTGAAGACGTTAGTGAGGGGCGGACACTGCCGGGGTCGAGGGGCGACTTACAGCGCGTGGGTGCTGAAACTACGAGAACAGCTCCGATGAGTCGATGGCTGGTCTTCCCGGCCAAACTGGATCAAACAACACGGTGCAACTTGGACATTTTGGTGTGCAATTCGGGGCGGGCGGTGCCAGTGGTGATCTTGGCTCTTCGCGTTGTCTGTTTCTCTTGCCTGTGCTCTCCCCCTGGCTCTCAACTACACACTCTGGACTAAATCCATGTATCCTTCAGTCTGGTCCTCTCTTGCGTCTGGGAGTTGCCAACTTTCACGTCCTTCTAGGTGTACTCCCTCCGAGCTCGATTTTTCCTGTCCGTGCCAAGTGACTGGTTGTGCCCTCTGTTCCTTTTCAGTTTTTCGATTTTGGCTTCCGGTTATCTTATTCCGATTCTCATACGTCTAACAGCGTCCTCGCAATTGGTATTTGACGCCCCGGCCGTTCTCCCACCCCTCCCCACCCCCCTTCAGTTCGTCTCGTCTGTCCTCCTGATCGAAGAGAAAACCACAGCACACCGCATCAACACGCCCTGCAGACCGAGCCACTGGAGGAAGGAAGGTCGAGCAGGACGGAGAGAACAAAAGAACAAAAAAAAATTGAGCACTTGGGAAAAATAATAATAACAATGACAATATTGAGGCCAGCTCGCAGCGGGTGTCTGCCTGTCAAGAGGCCCAAAAGGCCGCCCCTTTTGCAGACAGATGAGACATACCCAAAATGTATGTACTGGAGCGTTGGAGTGAGCAAATCTTGAGGGTCTTGTCCTGCTATGGAGGCTATGTGTAGACAGAAATGGCAATTCCCATTTGAAATTCCCAGAACACTCCAGGCTCACCACTTCCAGGCCAAAAAGTATATAAGGGTCAACCGGCCTCCTTCGAGATGTCGATAAGATAGACCTCTCTTTTCATATCATCAGCATCTTCCATCTTGATCTTCAGCATCCTCCAGCAACATCTTCTGCATCCTCTTCTGTCTCTTGACACCTAACTCCTGCAGCCCACTTACACATAGCCCTCTCTCCCCCTTCCAAACATCCACACGCACTCTCTCTTCCTCTCTCGCGCAGCCGGCTCTTCGGTGTGACCGTTACCGTCTTCTATTCTCTATCTGATTCTTCACCTTCCTCGTCCACCGACATAATGGCCGCCGCCTCTGATAACAAGGGTTCCTCCGGAAACGAATCCGGCACCAGCTCTGGTGGCACCCACCCTACTGACCACGGTATGTAAAAGTGCTTCTGCTGTTGGATAGCTTGCACGCCCTGTTATACCAGTCTCTTCTCGAGTCTGCAGTGACTTTGCTAACTTATGTGATACTCTTTTCTCTCTATAGGGTATGGAAAGTAGAGCCCCCTCTGCTAGGCTTAACTTCTTCTCGCACGGTTGCTACCTATCTTTTGAGCAAGACTTCGACAACATCTACTCGGTAGACTTGAAAATCCTCACGGGCCACGCATATTTTGGAATGAGGCGCACGCACTTGGGCCGAGATCTTAACCGCAACAACGGAGAGCTTTTGGGGTTTCTGTTTTCTGCTGTCTGGTTTCGACCATTTTTAATTTGATTTACACTCTTCTTCTGTTTCCTATTTCCCCTTCTTTTTTACTTTGGGTTTCTTTCTTTTGTCTGACGCATCGTGTTTAGTGGATGAGTTTTTTTGGGGATGTCTCTGCATCATAGACCAGTGCTTTATGGCCTTCTGTTTTCTTATTTCCCTGCACTCAGTTTGTCCTCTGTTCTACACTACTTGATTTAATTAGCTAGGAAGAAGCAATCCATATGCTCTTCCTAAGATCTGGACCTCAAGACTTCTACATAGCTACACTCTAATTTTCACTTAATCCACCTTCAATATCCCACTAATTTTCTAACATTTACAAAGAAATAAGACTTCACATGTGCTAGATTCTTGATAGTGGGGGCTGATAGTGCTTAACTTGCTGACCCAAAAGGTCGGGTTCTAGAGAACAGTGTGTTAAGGCAGGCTATAAGAAGCCAAAAATACCCACCGAAAATGCCAGACACCAGCTCACTGTCAGATTCTTTTCTGTAACCTTCTGTTTAGTCCGGCATCAAACACGGATTAATCTTTTTTTTTTCCTCTAGGGGGGTTTTTTTTCTTTTTCCTTTTCTTTGTTTTTTTTTTCCGGTATCAAAACAACAAATGTCGTCAGTTTCTTCCCCCTTGGCTTCCACGTCCCTACCGAAATTCTTCGTCCCTCCCTCAACTTTTTCCGCCTCTTTTCCTCTCTGTTGACTTTTCGGAAAAAGTCTTCGGCCAGTTCCTCTTCTTCGGTGTGCAGTCTTTTGCATCGCCCGTCGTTTCATCTCTCGCTCACTCGTCCTTTCGGTTTGTTTCGCTCAGGACCTCTTCGGTGCCACGAGATATCCAAGACAGCCCGCCCTACACCGAAAACACCAAAAGAGAAGATGGCCTGTGCTGGCCACGCGCCTGCGTATCGTCCGGTGAAGCCGATGCCTTATGAATTGGCCAGCCAATGCCAGATTTACCTCGACGAAGGCCTTTGTATGTACATGTGTCTTTTCGTTTCCGCGTCAATCGGCCTTTTGCTGCCCATCGTCACTCTTGGTCCGGGGGGAAGGAGCTCGGCCGGATGCACCTTCTCAAATTGGGGGGCGGACCGGCGCCCCCTATTTTTTCTTCTCTTATGGTCTACCAGGTGCTGGCAGATGTCAACAGATGCACACACAATCTTGTTCATGGGCCCGTTTGCAAGTTGGTGATGTTCCCTCTTACTAACTCTCCTGTTCCAGTCCCCAATGCTCTGCAACTCCTGATGAGCCTGGCGTCGGCCGGCGCCTCGTCGGAAGTCTCCAGCACCTCGCATGCCGTCCCCGTCAACGTGCCGCCGCCGGCCCAACTTGCCTTTATCTGCAGCCTGACCGTCGCCCCGCACGCCACCACGCGCGCGGACTCGCACGATGCGCGCGCGGTCTCGGCGCTGGCCATGTCGTACCTGCGGACCCTGCTAGCCGCCGTCGGCCCGGCGGGTGCGAACGTGGCCGCGGCCTTCGCGTTCAACCCCAACAGCCTACGCGCGCGGCTCCACACCGACGGTAACGAGTACGACGCGGGCGCGGCCACGCCTGGCGGCCCGGGCGATCGCGATGCCATCGGCGGGCGGCTGGGCCGCGGGCCCAATCTGTGGACGGCCGGGCTGGATTTCTGGTCGCTGGTGGGCTGGGCGTTCCACTGCTGCAGCGCGTACCCCGCGCGCTGGCCGTACTGGAAGGTCTGGCTGGAGTTCATGCTGGACGTGATCGCCGCCGATTGGCGCGAGCGATCGCAGATGGCTGGCGCGCCGCTGCGGGACTCGCTGCTGGCCACCTACGTGACACAGCGCGCGGGCCGGGCCGCCGGGCTGAAGTGGATCATGAAGGCACTGTTTGCAGACGGCCAGGCCAACTCGGCTGCCACCTTCCAGCCGGTCTTCTCGCGCGAGACGCGCCCGGCCTCCAGCACGCCGGCCGCAAACAAGCGCAAGCGCGCCACCACCACCGCGCGCATGGATCTGGAGAACGGCGTGTTTGGCGACTACTACAACAACTCCAGCGAGGAGGAGGCCACGCTTTCGGCCTACACGGCCGCCAAGAGCCGGCGGGCTGCCGCGTCTCGGACGGTCCACAACCCGCCGTCTTCGGCCTTGGATCCGCTGGTGTCCGGGGAGGGTGATGAGGATGCGGCTGCCGATGCGGATGCCGATGCCGATGCGGAGAAGGAGAAGGAGGCCCAGAGAGTGCTTGAGGCTATGACGGAGACGATTCCGCTTCGGCTGCGGATTCTGTCGCTGCTTTCTGTCGGAGGTTTCAGCCTAGGCAGCGAGGACTTCCTCAGTCTTGACGATCTGTATGAGTCGGTCGCCAGCACGATCAAGTCCATGCCGTTTTCTCTGTTTTCGCTCTATGTGTCGCAGCCTCTCTCTTACGTCCCTGTGGACCAATCGGGGTCGTTTCCCATTGGTGCTTCAGGTGGCTATCTGACTCCTGATCAGTTTGTGTATCTCCTTCGGGAGCTCCTGCACCTACTCCTTTCTGATTCATATACCAACCCGGCAAAGGTCGATCCCGACGTCGACCGAGCCGGGCTGGTCTCGCAGAAGATGCTGGAGGTGTGCTTCCTCAAGCACCGCGCGAACACCATCTCCATGGAGGACAACGCCAAGTTGTCGTTGGTGCTTGAGCGGCTGTTGACTACCATCAACGACGTGGCCACCGAGACCGATAGCTCGGACGCGGCATCGCCGTCGGCGGAGGGCCAGGCCAACGGCGAGCACAAGGCCGCGGCGGCTGGCTACAAGATCCGGCCGCTGCTGGTCACACCCCAGTTGCGGCAGATTGCGGCGGCCGGGTGCGCGGAGCGGCTGAAGCGGGCGCGGTTTAAGCGCCCGGTGCGGGCTGGCACTGTGGATGCGGGGGATATCGAGGCGCGCGGGTTCCTGGAGGGCGCGGCGAAGCGCATGGAGGCTATTCTTGACGCTCTGGATGTCGGCATGATCGTAGTGGCGGTTCCACAGTAGACTTTCGTCACGAACTTGAATGAAGTGAAATGAAATGAAATGAAATACAAAGTAATAAACTTGTTTTGATGGTTCGTTGTGTTCAGTCGTTTGTAGAATTTACCATCTATATACCGTACATGGTCATACACATCTCAATGCCGGAGACTTCCATTAACATACACCACCGTTGATACGGCTTCAAGCCAGGTATCCAACATACCCTCGCCGGAATAGCAGAAGATCACCGCGGTTTGGGCGTCGGCGGCTGCCAAGCCTCCGGTTTATAGTTGTCACCAGGCGAATGGGCCTTGGCCCAGGGATCCGGCCGCGCCGGCTCCAGAGCCGCAGCCCGCGGAGCATCGGTCGGCGGAGGCTGCGGCGCAGCCTTCTCACCCGCAGCCGGCGCCACCGCCGCGGCCACCTCCTGCGCAGGGGTCCCCGCGCCGTCGCCCACGCGCGGCTTGGCCTCCCAGCGCGCATCGGCCTGGGCAGCCAGCACCTGCATGCGGGCGCGGCGGGTGACCTCGGCGGTCTGC
>LNGL01000026.1:795097-815998 GCA_001510565.1 Knoxdaviesia proteae
GGCGTTTGTGCCGCCGCCCGCCGCACAGGCGCCCCCGCCACAAGTCTCCGCGGTCCCGCAGATGGCGCCGACGAACCGCACCAGCCGGTTCCTCGCGAGCAACCCGGCCCCCGCCGTCCGCCCGCCGCCGCAGACCTACGCGCGCGAGCTCGACACCACCGCGGAGCGCGACGCGGAAGACCGCCGCCGCGCGCAGGCCCAGGCCAAGGCCACGGCCGCCGGCTGGGGGTCCAAGTCGCTCCTGGAGCGCGAGATGGAGATGGAGCGCCAGCGCCAGCGCGAGTGGGAGGAGTCGCAGCAGGAGACGGCTGCGCGCGCCGCCGCACACCCTGCCGGCGGCGATCCGGCCGCTGGTGTCGACGGCGTTGGTGGCCGCTGGGATGTGAGCCAGTGGTCCGGGTACACGGGCGGGGATAGCCAGAATAAGCCCGGCACCGGGATCGGCGCCGGCCGGCGGCAGATTGTTGGGCCGCGGCCGCTGCCCGGGTCTGGAAGATAGGGGGTTTACGTGTGTTCATGGTGTCTTTTCTGTGTTTCAAGCCTTTCCTTCTTTGTACATACTGACCTGTTCTTGGGGTTCCTTACTGTTTTCTTTTATGTCTTCATGCCCTGCTATGTATGATTTCTTTTCCTTCTTCTTCCTGTTCTGGGATATCTAACTTTCTGGCCATTTCTGCTAATTTCTAGTCTGTGATATGCTTTAAAGCATGACCAGGTGATATTTCCTATTTCTTTGCTTGGATGGATTCTCTCCATCTTACTCACCTATCCTGTATGTGTCTGATTTAATGTTCCTAATGTAGTGTACTATAGATACTAGATATCTCGGGATAAGCAGAATCAAGAAAGCCATATCATTAAGTGGCATATACACCAACTGGAGCAGCGAAAAAGAACCAGTACACCTCTTTAACTCAGCTTGTGGTATCTATTTAAGCTTAGTCCCAGGAGAGAGATAGAAGGAAAACAAAAGAAGACCCTAGTATATTAAAGAATTCCCATGACGATAGAGAGGACAGAGCAACAATACCGCCGCCATAGAAGAACCAGAAGAACATAGAAGGACAACCACAAGACCCAGCCACAGTCACAAAGTTGAACAGCAAAAGAGGCAAAGAAGCAGGAGACAGAGTAAAGAATAAAAAATGATAGAGAGACAGAACCAAAAGGAAAGGCAAGGAGGCAAAAATCACATCGATTGAAAACACAGAACCCCAATCTTTAGACTCCAAACTTTCCATCCCAAGTAGAAAAAGACACACAACCAGACAACAGACAAAAAACAAAAACAAAAGTAGAAAAGGAAAGGGAAAGGGAAAAGCTTGCTTCGTGTTCTTTTTTTCCACTGAATTCATCACCATGAACCATACAGGCCTAACATAAAAAGAAGGAGAGAGAAGACAAAAATGCCTACAGAGACAAAGGAGAAGACCCTAAGGAGGAGAGAGAAGACAAAGGGTTAAGAAAGAGAAAGAAAAGCTATGGAATTATTCCCTATCAAAGGGGATCTAGTGCTAGCCTATGAAGAGGGTCGTGTTTGTGCCTATAGAAGACCAGGAAAGATGAGATGACATGCATGTAGTGTGCAATGAGATGCTTGCTAGCATTGCTCAGTTGCTCTGCAGCTCCCGTTGGATGCTCTCGATCTCGTTGATGAAAAGCTTGGCGTTTGCGGCACTCATCTGTAGATAATATGCGAGGTTAGAATTTCGAATCAACAGGATCATCACAAAGCAGTTCAAACTGTCTTACCTTCATGTGCACATTGATCGGCTTGGCCTCGGGTCCGTCCAGCGCCAGGAACAGAATCCCGGTAGACTTGAGAGTCTCCTTCAGCTGGAACTTCATCGCCGGAATCAGCACGGTGTTGAGGATGACGCGATGAGTCTGGTCCTGCCGCATGATCAGCCGGACGCCGCGGAAGGCCTGGGCCTTGGTGGCCGCCTTCTTCTTTTTCTCCGACTTGGCCTTCGCGGCGGCCAGCTTGCCGCCGCTCTCGAGATCGTCGTCGGTCTTGCCTTCGGATTCTTCGTCTTCGTCGTCGGCATCGTCGTTGTCTTCATCCAGGCCCGACGCGTCGAAGGTTCCCGGTCGCGGAACTCCCGAGCTGTCGTAGTCGACGCAGCTCTCCGGGACGTTGATCTTCAGCATGCCGGCTCCGCGCTCCTTCCAGCCGGAATCCTTCTCGAGAATGTACATTTTCGACCGCACTGACAGGACAGTGGCCTCTCCGGCCTCGCCATCGTTGACCTCGACTATCCCGAAGGAGAAAGGTGTTAGTGAGACTGCGCACAGTAGATTGAGAAAGGGAGAACGAGCAAACGAACCTTTTTGAAGCTTAACCTTCTTCTTTTCCTCCTCTGCGGCACCCGAAGCCTTCTCGGCTTCACCATCATCCTTCTCGTCATCAGCCGAGTCGTCGTCATCGGCATCGTCGTCTCCATCCTCGGCATCGCTGGCGGGAGCGCCGAACGGCTTTGCCGGCTTCGTTGACAACGACTCGCCCGGCTTAGCAAAGGAAGTCAGTCTACCGGAGCCAAGGGCACCGCCAAATCCGGAGCCACCAAACGAAGCGCTTCCAAAGCCTCCGGCGCTGCTTCCAAATCCACTGCTAGCGCCAAAGCTTGTGCTGTTGCTGCCTCTGAAACCATTTGACGAATTACCACTGCCGAGGGCCGAGAACGCCGAAGTGCTCGTGGACGATCCAAACGACAGCTTGGGGGCCGAGCCGGCGGCACTTCCAAAGGGAGACGGGCCGGAGGCACTGCCACCGCCGCCGAAGATGCTGGATGTCGCCGTGGTAGCACCAAACGGAGACGTAGTCGATGAGGCCAGACGGGCAAAGCCTGAGCTAGCAAAGGCCGAGGCAGATGTCGAGGGGGCAGTGGCCTTGGGCGACGCGGCAGACTTCTCGTCGTCGGCGGATTTCGAATCTTGGCCGTCGGCTTCGTCGCGTGCTCGCTTCTTATCGGGTTCTGACCGGGATCCCTTCTCGAGGGCAGCCTTCGACTCGGGCGTATCGGCGAACTGATCAAGGGCGCGCTTCTTCTTCGGCGATGACACTTCTTCCCGCAAGACCGAGGCCGAGTCGTCGTCTTGGCTCGGGCTGGGCTCGGGTGTGGAGGTTCGCTCAGCAGTGGCTGAGGGGTTGGCATCGGAAGCAGATTGGCCAGACTTGGCTTCCGAGAGCGAGGTGTTGCGCAGCTCCTTACGAGCAGCCGTGGTATCGGCATCCTCCTTGACGACAGCATCGGGGTCGATGGGCTCCGAGGGAGCACTCGCGGGGCTGCTGGTGGGTTGGTCGGAAGGCATGGTGGAAAAGCGGGTTGAGTGGAGCGTGAGGCGGTCAGAGGGTGTGGGCGACACTTGAGCTGCTTCACCTAAGAGATATATACGCCTCTGAGGTGTCGATAGCCGCGGGCTTCGAGCCTGACCAAGCGCTGTCGTTTGATCGTATGGGCAGCGGTAAATATGCGCTTTTGCCGCTCAGAAGGCCGGACCTGGGGAACCAACGGGCGTGTAACTCGAACTCGCTCACGGGTCTGGGAGGGTATTAGGGTTGGCTGCTAAAAATCAGCTACTGGAAGAAGTGAAACGAAACGGAAGGCAGATAATCGGCACGAGGAAGGGGACAAAAAAGAGGGGAGCTGGTGATCGGCACGTGAAGCCAGCACAACGAAAGAAGCCCAAGAGCGGGGGAAGCAGAGGAAGAATTATGATCCCTGGCACTGAAGTGGTCAACGGCTTTATGTACGTGGCTGATTATCTTCAGGCGTTGATTGGGGGAGAGAAGAAGGGGTAGAAAGAGACAATGGAGGGAAGACGAGGAACAAAAGGAACAAACGTGGGGAATGAGAGATTGTTCTAAAGAGAGATGTACCAGTGATAGGCACAGTGACAAAGGAGAGAGGTGGTGAAGAAGGGAAAAAAACCACAGACGATGGTTGTTGGTGAAAAGAAGAAGAAAAAAAAGGAAGACGGAGGGAAAATACGAAGAAGAAAATGCTGGGTGCAAGAGAACACCAAAATTGGTGGAAGTGGGCAGTGTTCAGAAACTTTTGGGACTTTGACTTCTAGCTGCAAGGAAGGAGCGCTCGATATGCACAACATGGCAGGAACAGGAAGGAACGGGAACAGGAGCGAAAAAGCTGTAAGGCTGGAGATTTATCTATGTACAAATCAGCGTCCCGAGCTGCGATAAGCGCATTTCCGTGCCGCGAAGAACGGGAAAACCGTGTCAGAAGAAGTCGCGTTTACGCTTCGCAAGTGATTCGGGATTGTTGGAAATGTGTTGGATGCAGGAGAGATTTGGCCAAATATTCATCAGGGTCCAATCATGGGCGGTTATGCCACTATCGGGGTTGGTGGCGATCCCCTGCGGTGCCTTTTTATCAGGGGCCCGTGTTGAAAATTTGGGCTACGGCGGCGGGGCGTTGGGCCTATATCAAGTGTCTGAAAATGGGCGTTCCGGGCATTTCCGGAGCCGTGGACTGGAGACGGGGGCAAATGCCGAATTATCTCTTTGGAGTCTGTATGCTGAATCTATCCGGTTGACTCAGGTGTCTCTATATACCACATAACCTCGTTTTCCCTGCTTCTTTTGCTGCTCTTACACCGCCGCCTCATCGCGTGGAAGCTTCTCTGGTGATCGCGTTTAGGTGCTGGCCGGCCCCACCGCCCAAATTCTGCCGGCATTTCCACACTGCGGGGGAACAAACCGCCGCGATTGCACACCGCCCGGGTTTCAGGGTTCGTCAGGTTAGGGTTGGCGTTAGGGTTAATTGGCTGGAACATTTTGGGGGTCAGCATGAACACCTGAATCTACCATCGAACACCATCTCATTGAGATCAAATGACCACTCTCACATTGGAACGACATACTTATGTTTTGCATACTGCAAATAACCAGTGAAGCTAACCTGCAAACAAACAAACAAACAGGCCATCAAACCCAACAGAAAGAACGAAGACTCGCTCACCGTCCACCTAGTACAAGTACGAGTGTCGCTTGTAGCGCGGATCATCCTCCGGCTTGCCCTCAAGCGGGACATCCACCTCGTCGACATTCAGGTACCACGACGGATCACTCTCCTTGTCGGTCAGCGTGGTGCTCCAGCCGTTTCCAAGCCACCGCAGCGCGTTGCCCTCGGCGCCGGGGGCGAGGGTGTAGTCGAAGTCCTCCCAGCGCGGGGAGCGCAGGGCCTCGAGGGCATGCATGGTCGAGCCGGGCCACAGGGCGACGATGCGCTGGCCGTTGCGGTTGGCGCGGTACCAGCTGGAGCAGTCGCCCGAGTACACGGTGTTCTTGAAGTAGGCGTCGATGTAGGCGCTGAACTCGGCCACGCGCTGGCGCTTGACCTCGAACGTGGCGTAGTCCTCGCGCTGCACCTTGCGGATCACCTTGACCACGTAGTCGCCCGCCTGCTCCAGCATCTTGGTCAGGCTGCCGCTGCCGATCGCGCTGTTCGGCCCGCTGA
This sequence comes from Knoxdaviesia proteae, assembly GCA_001510565.1. Taxonomy (NCBI): domain Eukaryota; kingdom Fungi; phylum Ascomycota; class Sordariomycetes; order Microascales; family Gondwanamycetaceae; genus Knoxdaviesia; species Knoxdaviesia proteae. The sequence continues at coordinate 800,575 of LNGL01000026.1, forward strand.
TCATCAGGTAGTTCGGGAAGCCGTCGACCGCCACCGTCAGGTAGCTCTCGGCGTACGGCTTCCACCGCTCGGCGAGCGTCAGGCCGTCGCGGCCGATCACCTTGAAGTTGGGCGCCGAGGATGTGTCGAAGCCCGTCGCGCACACGATCACGTCCAGTTCGATGTGTTCGCCGTCGGCCAGCTTGATGCCCTTCTCGTCGATTTGCGTGATGCTCGACGTCTTGATGTGGATGTTGTCCTCGAGCAGGCACTCGAGGTATCCCGGGCCGGGCGTGAGGCGGCGGCAACCGGGCGAGAACGACGGCGCCAGGATGTCGAAAATATCCTTGCGGCCCTTTAGACGCTGCAGCATGTGGGCCAGGAAGAAGTCCTTGCCGCCCTGTTCCATCGGCGTACCGGTCACGGTAGCTTCGTGCACGTGGTTTCCGTCGTCCTCGATGAGCTTGCGAATTCTAAGGTACTCTGCAGGGTTATTGGCCCAAGCCTCTTGTTGCTCTTTGCTAACTGTATCGGGAGAATAGTGAGGATTAGCTATGACTTTGCACGAGCGTTTTGCATCACGAGAGAGCAGACATGTGACTTACACTGGGGAACCTTGGGGTCCAGCCCCATCTTGATCATCGAGTTATCGCCAAATGCCGACGCGATGTAAGTCGGCGACCGGACAAACGACCAAACCTTGACGCCGTCCATCTTCTGCACCTGCGGGATGATCTGGATTGCCGACGAGCCGTTGCCGATGACACCGATCCGCTTGCCGCGGAGATCGTAGTCCTCGTCCCACTCGGCCGAGTGCATTATCTTGCCGCCGAACGAGCGCAGGCCCGGGATGTCGGGCCAACTGACTTCGTTGAGCACGCCGCGGGCGGCCACGACGATATCGGCCACATCGACGAAGGTTTCGTGGGTCTCGAGGTTCTCGACGGTGACGTGCCTGGAAACCATAAAGGTACGTGCAGTGGAGAGTTAGCCGTTGTATCTTGTTGCTCCGTGGGTTGTTTCGAGATATATCCATACCATTTGTTCTCGCCGGCCTTCCACTCGTTCTGGACTACACGGTGGTTGGTCTTGATGAACCTCGACGCTCCAAACCGGTCGGCCACACCCTGCATATACGCCCGGATTTCCTTTCCGGGCGCGTACAGAGACGACCAGTGGGGGTTTGGCGCAAAGCTGTACTGGTACGAATGGGCTGCAGAGGTACGAAGACATCAGTTTTTGACCTAGGTGGTATGTGGTGGCCGTTCATGGGTTTGGTGACGACTTACAGGGAATATCACAGGCAACACCGGGGTAGCGATTCAACCACCTATGGTTCCAGAGTCAATGGGCCTACTCAGCACCTAAAAGTCGATCCCGGGGGGGGGGAAACTCACCACACGCCGGCAGCTCCGCCGTTCTTCTCGTAAACCACGAAGTCAACATTTCGTAGACGCTGGGACATGCTAGACACCGATTCAACTGGATTAGCCACGCCAGTTCATACATGTACCGTCGGAAGAAGGTGCTGACGCCACGAAGAGGTTAATTTACCGGATAGCAGCATAGATACCCGAGAAGCCAGCGCCGATCACCACCACCCGTAGTGGCCGGTGGTTCTCTATGGGCTCGTCCCGGATGGTAAAGGCGGGCTTGGGCTCTTCGGGTTGGGCCATGGTGGGCGGAATTGGAGTTGAAGGAGGAGAAGGAGAAGGAGAAGGAGAAGGAGAAGGAGAAGGAGAAGGAGAAGGAGAAGGAGAAGGAGAAGGAGAAAGAGAGGCGGGGTTCTTTCGTTGGAATAGGCTGGAGAGAAGGCTTTGGACAGGCTTTGGAGAGGGTGGTGAAGATACGAGGCGATTGCGGGCTTTAAATAGGGCTTGGGGATAAAAGAATTCGGGAATGTGGTATTCTAGATTCGGACTCCTGAGTGTAACCCCTCTTGCAACATATCCTTTCATTATCTCGCCTCATTCTACCCCCTCACGCAGGCAAGTTCCTGGCTGGACCAGGGGCGTTATGTAGAAGTCGGCCGCGGCCGGAGCCTGGTCCGGTGCGTGGGCCAGGTCTAGGTAGTGTTGCGAGTGGTGCTCCCAAGTGACCAGTTTAGCTTGACTTGTGTAGTAGCAAGGGGTCTCCAGCCCGACTATCCTGCTTTGGCCCTCGGCTAAGCCCAAGCTGCGATCTCAAGTGCGTATATCCACCACCCGCCAACGTGCTCCCAAAGCCGCCGCCGGGAACGAAGCCAAAAAGGCGCGGGAAACGTGAACTGGCATCCGATGCACCGGATTTCTTTTCTTGGATACTGGGTCTCGCTAGTCGTTTCTTTGCCCTCGATTTTTTGCCTCCGAATTCCCCGTCCCCCAGCTTTTGGTGCCTCCCCCAGATTTTCTGCCCACATTCCCCGGTTCCCCCCAGTTTTCCGAACGTGGAGAACCACCAAGGTCTCAAGCTTGGCCAGCCATGCACTACACATACAGATCCAGCCAAAGCAAACGAGACACTGCTCTAGTTCCAACCACAAGGACGAAGTTCGGACATTCGCAAACCGAACCCAGTTCTCCACCAAAGAGACCAGCAGGATATGCCAGGCGGACAGGCTTCCCGTAACAAAGCCTGCGAGTCATCGCATAAACTCAACTGCCGAACGGCATGTTGGCCTAGTCTCGACGGCCGACTGAATCTCTAGACGCTGACGTATTTCCAATGGCTCTTGGGGGCGGGGGTGTGTGTCTTTCTCTCCCCCCGCCTTTCCGTGCTCCCACCACCGAGCGGGATACTGTTGTATATATTTCGTCCTTGTCAGCTGAGAGTGAGCCTTTTAGGGCTTGTGATGCGGGCCGGGGTACATGAGATCGTTAAATTGAGGCAGCGTGTCGGATGTCAGCTCTGGGTTGATTCATCCGGGGGTGGGTGGAAGTGAGATCGAGGCTGAATCGAGTGTATGGCTGGCCACACAAACAACAAAATCCTGCTGTCTTTACTGCATAAGAACACCTGTAAACAAAGCTGAATTTAAGAGGGGGAATATGCCAAAACCCCAACGGGGCTCAGAAGCAATCCAGTTGGGGTAGTTTTTCTAGCCTCCGCTCCCTCTAGCTTGGGTTGGCATTCTCGTAAGGGTTTAGGGTTAATCGGATAGTGCACCCCTCGTGCACCGAACTCGACCTCTCTCTCTCCTCCGCATTTGCTTGAGTTTTTTTCTCTCTTCCTTGTTCCACAATTTCAATGCTATCACACGCAGGGTATTGCACGGCCATGGTGGTGTTATCTATTCCCGAGATGCGCTGTCACGCGCAGACTGGGATCGTCTGGCTTGGGTCGTCTCTGGGCATACGCTGGTATAAGCAAAGGATGCCGGATGTTGTCCCAGTGTGTTGAATAATACTGGGAGAAGATACTCCGACTGCATATACATTACAGTACAGCTACGTGCCTGTGCCCCCCACCACCCACCCCTGCATCCTCCTTGCTCTCTGTCTGCCTTCTCATCCCACATTTCCGGGACTCTGGGGAGAAGTCCGCTGCCCTACCTCAGTTGCCGAGTTAATAGAGCAATTCCAACGTATAGTATCGGGATGCGCCCGGGACGCTGGAAGAGTGGTGTGTTGTGCGGACCCGGGGAGCCAGGTTTGGAGGAAAGGGGTTCTTGGGGGCGAGGAAAAATACACGGAACAAGTACGAAGAACCCGTGATACTGCCTGTAAGACGTCTCATAGAAATACAATAGGATAGAGATGGCATGGAATAGAGGGGACAGAAATAGCAGCGAAACGGAAATATAAGCCAAGTCCAGAAGTAAAGAAAGAAAAGGAAGTTGCCAGTAATAACGGACACATTTGGAGAGACCAGAGAAAAAAGAAAACGCGAGAACATCGACCCATCCATAGTAAAAAATACCACATAATCTCACACTATTATATCGCTCGGAGCGTGTCACATGCCCGATGGTCATGGACGTGCCATGACCATCTCGTTCCAAAAGTCATTGGCTAACCGATCCGCTGGGAGTTCCAGTTTCGACGGCTAGTCAGTTCTTCGCCACCGCCACACCTTCTACTGCCCTCTTTAACCCCGAGCGAGTGGTTAGAGTTCCAACCATCTAGCTGATGAAGCAAAGACATCCGATGCCGACATAGAACACGAACAGAGGGTACACTGCAAGCCCGACCCGGTTCTTGACCACCCCACTACCGCCGAGGATGCTGATACCGGCCGCGAGCGACCACGCGACGAGGACGAGATACAATGGGATACGCGCGATCCAGATAAGTCCGAAGGCCGAGAATGTGGCCGCAATCACGAGCGGGAAGAGCGTGTATCCGATGATGCAGATGCTTTGAGCGAAAGAGCTATTCGAACGAGAACGCACCCAGGGACAGTAGTACGTTAGTAACCGGGCGAAATAACGACCGCTAGAAGCCCGGAAATGACTTACATATTTCCACCCAGGAGCCGAATCTGCAGCGTGACAACCGCCTCGCCAATCCATACAATCGCGAAAATCCCGCTGAACACGAGATCGCGCTGATCGGCCCGCGCGTTGAACGAGAGCAGCAGCGACAGCAGCAGACAGAAGATCAGCGGGCCCCAGAGATCCCAGTCCCGCAGGCCGGGCGACATGGCGTTCTGCGCAAGCAGCGCCTCGGGGTCCATGACCCGGCCGGCCAAGCTCGCGAACTCCTCGCGCGCGCCCGCCAGGCCGCCGTCCCGCAGGTGGGCGTACGCGCCGCGCAGACCACCGGCATCGCCCGCCGAAAACAGCATCGACCCGCCGAGCAGGTACTTGGGATACAGCACCTCGCGCAGCTTCGCCCAGATGGCGAGCAGGTCGCGGCGGAGGGTGTCCCACACCGACTCGTCGATCGTGCTCACCGGCGCCTGGCGGTCTTCGCCTGGTATCCGCGACGTCAGGAAGCCTTGTGCGATGCCCGGCATGCCGGACGAGGACGGGGTCGGCGCGGCCGGGCTGCGCGACGGGCCGGATGACGAGGAGCCGATGTTGCCGGTCAGGGGTTGTCGCGAGTCGAGGGGGTCGTCGAACTGGTTCAGGTCGGCTGTTTCCTCGTGTTTGTTAGTTTCATGTAACATAGAGGAAGCTGGCACCTCCGCGACCGTTGGGATCCAACAGGTGGTATCACAATATGCAGAATACATTGCAGATCTCAATGATAGCGTCGGTTCTCCATAGCTACGTACCATCATCAGGATCTATGAGATCGTCCTCGTCCAGGGATGGACGTGGCGCATACGGGTCCTTCCAGCCACTGGAAGCAGACATGATTGATAGCTGGGCAAGCTGGGCTATCGGGATTAAAAGAAAATCGGTCGCTGAGTGACGGCGATAGTGAAGATGTGAATAAATAATAGGGGTATTCAGCTGTGATGCGAAAGAGGATAGAGGACGTGTGCTCAGTTTGCAAACAAGATTGGGTTTCTTCGTGATGTGTTATGTGTTCACAAATGGAAGCTTTGGAGCTGTCGTAACCTGACACGGAATGAAGTCGTAAGCTGGAAATTCAGGGACGGCTGGCGCTACGGCCGTCATCAGCTGGCACCACCTGGCGGCCACAGCTGAGTCATAACCCTAATAATCACAACCCATCATCGTCGTCATTTAACCCTAGTCAGTGTTAGACGGCCGAGTCTCGCAAAGCTAAATCTTAGACACTTGCATTTTCCTCTGCGACTGGTAATTTTAGAAATGATGACATTTTCAATCATGTGTAGTGGACATTCTCTATTCCCGTGACTCCAAACTGGTATTTTCCCCACGGAAACGCAATCAAGCCCGATCAGCCGCGAAGCTTCACGGGGCGAAAACCAGAACTTTTGGGAAATCAAAGCGCCCGTGTGAAGATCCTGTTTGTAACTCTTAATTTCCCAGCTTGGTTCTCAAGTCAAGGAGCACACAAGGCCAGAAACCCAGAAATAGTAAGTAATATCCCTAGCAATCCATGAAGCGCGCCGAAACAAACCGAAAATACACCGACAAGACCAATAACTGACGAACTGACTGCAACTGACTGCAACTGACTGCAACTGACTGCAACTGAAAGCAAAGTGTATCCCGTACCCCGTGAATCATAACCCATACTAACTTAGGTTTGAAAAGAAAACATGACGTGTACGAGCATCCTTGAAGGAAAAGAAGAAAACTGAAATCGAAAAAAAAGGGGAGCAGAACGGACGCAAAGTCCCCGGGGATGTTCACTCCTAGTGCTTCCGGTCTATACGAGCGTCGTTGCTACGACCGGCTCGGGACGTGTGGACTGGTGGGCTATAGTGAGGAGCTGGGTTGGGGTGGTAGCCTCTGGAGGCAGATGGTTCTCTAATTGTGGACTCGGACTCCCCGGCCAGGTCTTCGGACGTGTCAAGACCGCCATATGCGGGGTGGGCCGATGAGGACTCTCCATCACTGGGGGAGCCGTGCATGTCACTGCCAAACCGGTAGTGCGAAAAGGAGCTGGAAGTGGACGATGACTGGCTGTACACATCAGCCGGGTCGTCCATGCCCCGGTGGAAGCTGAGGGTGTTTCGGCGGGGGTCGCGGGACCGCATTTCGATCTCGCGCAGCTCGGCGTTCTGCACCTCCACGAACCGGCGCTCGAAAGACGAGTTGGCTAGTGGGACATCCGACATGGAATCACGGAGAAAAGGGTCCCGCTCGCGTGTGCCGTGGCGGGTATTGCCCTCGTGTCGTTGGGAGTGGAAGGACGAGTCGGTGATAGCCGGCTGGGCGTGCCGGCCCTGGGCTGAGTCTGACCGGAGCATATCCTCGTAGTCCCGGTGGTCATGGCCAGAGCTGTCTCCGTTGGCGCCGGCTAACGCCCAGGCAAACACCGCCACATCCTGGATCGACTTCATCAACTGATCCAGCGGCGCACAGCCGGATTCCTTGAGACCTGCTCGGAGCACCATACGCTGCGTCAGCATCGGTGGCTGGAACGGGCGTGTGGCATCATATGAGTGAGGGGTGCGCTGTTGTCCCCAAGAGGTGGCAACTAGTCCATTCTCACAGTCGAATGGAATCATCGGCGGGTTGACGGACGGAATTGGCGGGCGGGCCTTCCGGATGATCACTATCAAGCCATCCGATGTGCAGGACACCACGGCTTCCAGTTCACACCCGGAAATGTGGTCTTCGGCGTTCATGTCGGTCCTACTGCCACGCCGAGTGCTCGCGGCTCCAGATACAGCACAGCCCTGGTCCGCAGAACTTCGCCGGATGAGCGGCGTCCCGGGTCCACTAGTAACAGCCTCGGCATCGGAGCCGTCAATATCCATCATGTTGTCGACTAGATCCGGGGACCCGTCGGATTCCCCGTCGTCACTCCAGTCATCGTGTCGGTCAAGCCCCAAATCCTCGTCTCGCCGGGGATCTCGGTACCGGAAGCGCAGATAGGCGATCGAGTCGTTGGCCTTCGCGCTCTCAAGGCACTTGATCGCCTCGGAGAGACAACTCTCCTGGATGCACTCGTAGAAGCTTTTATCTTTGATCTCGTGGGGCTCGACGCCCAGGATAGCGGACACCGAATTCGTGGCGAACATCACTGTTAGTGTGCGGGTGAAGCGGTTGAGAATCAGCGCTGCGCGTGGCTCGCGCTCTGTGGCGATCATCTTGAATTTGGGGGAGAAGTGCTCGAGCATGCTGACACGGGGGTCGTGGGGAGAGCTGGCGAAGAGTCGGCGGATCTGGGGAGCTTCAAATGCACGCCCTAGAAAAAGACATGTATAGATCTTGTTGTTAGATATATGCAATGGCGTTGAGCTTGGTAGATGAAGCTATAGGAATGACATACGCTCGCTCTTTTCTGTCCGTTGGTATATGCTGGTAGATGCAACTATAACGTCATGCACGATGGTGAAGCAGCACTCGCAACTAAGCCACTGGCCATCCCGAGTCAAAATGCGGGCATAGTTGAGAACGGCGGCTTTGTCCAGCCTGACACCGCGGCTGTGGATCTTGCGCGCTGCTGCGATTTCGTCGGGGTGGAAGTATTCGAAGCATGATTTGCCTCGAACCTCCGACGGGTGGAATCCGAGAATATCAACAATTGACTCGGAGGCAAACAGGATATTTGCTTCCGGGGTAAGATCTATTGAGGTGTGTACGGATCTTCTGGTTAGTAATCCGAGAAAGTATATCTGATCGGATGGAAGACAGTGGCTCACTATGGATTGTGATGAATGTGTGCTCCATGTTGATGGACGAGATAGTTGCCTCCCGTACAAACGCAAGACCCGATGACCTTTTATGAGATATTCCCTCGGAGTTTTCTTCTTCTAACCATTCGTCTCCTCAGAAAGAGGTCGGCACACCGTGTGTACGCTTCGCCATGGGGTCTTGGTCGAGGCCTGAAGGAATTGTTAGCGACGTGTGATAAGAGTATGTGCTGGGCGGAGGTGCTGTTGGGTAGACTTTCACAGGTAACACGGTAAAGACAGTATGAAGTGGGGAAGGATATCAAGTATTTAGGGGCAATTAACGAAACCCAAACGATGAGAAGAGACAGCTCAAACCAAGGAAGAGAACAGAGCGAGAGGGAAAGGAAAGTTCATGATGGGAAGAGGGTGTGTTGGGCTCTATATATATCGGTATGCTCAAGTATATATGCCTGGCAAATGGGGATGAGTGGTCTAGACGGCTGGGTGGGTATCCTTTTCGGGGAAGTCAAGTTCTGATAGCAGTGAAGATCCCGGAACTCCAAACCAGAGCAGATGAATCATAGAGGGGAAGCATAGGCTGTGGCAACAAGGGATACAAAGAGAATGGGATTCGGTAGAGTGAAGGTGGAGAGCAGGTGTCACAGAGATCCGGTCGTCAAGACATGCACAGAGCAGAGAGCAGCTGATTGACAGAGAGAACAGACGTTTAATATCATACCCCAAGTAAAAAATAAAAATAAAAAGCCGTTAATTCGTAAGAAATAAAGTCGGCAAACAACACCACAAGAGAAGAGGGAAGCAGGGAAGGAGAGGAGAGACAGTGCAAAAGCCCCGGTATCGAGACACAGGGAATACGTTGTTTTCCCAAATCAAGGGAGACGGCAGAAGAGAAGGGTGTATTAATAGCGAGCGAAGTGAAATAAATGAACAGAAAAGATAATGATAAGCAGGCAGCTCGATGCTTCTCGGCGAGGGGTGTTCGAGGCCGTTGATCAGGTTTTTGGGTTACCACAGACGGCAGAGATTGGGGTCCAATGTCTGGAGCCAGGCCAGCAGGAAAAGGGTGTTCGAGTCGGGACAGATAGAAGCGGGATATCGTTACACTGATAGAGAGAGTGGTCAGAGGAATGATCAGAGGATAAGAGATAATGATGTTCAGAAAGAATGTCTCTCTCGGAAGCGGGAATCAGACTGAAAATGGGTGTGACCAAAGACACGCGATGCGATCTCCGGAGCACGGCTCAGTGAATAGAAAACAGAGTTGACAACGTGCGATCGATAGGAATAAAGCAGTCGACGAAAGTCACTTATAAAGTCGGATGATGGGTATGGTAATAAGGATATATATCTGGAGCAGGGTCGATCTTGGCTCTGGACAGCTCCGAATTCAGAAAATGACTGGGCAAGACCACTGTGACATCAAGTGCAGCTGAAAGGCCAGTTGGTGGGGGGTGCATAAGCCAGGTTGAATCACAACTGAGAGCATCTATCCAACGGAGGAGAAAACGAGTTTGTATCTAGAACATGGGCTTGATGCTTGAGCGAGATAATTTGTCAAGAGAGCAATGATGGGAGGGCTGTAAAATCTTGGAAATGCGGAAGGGGCCAGAAGCCAGAATCCGGGTTACCGAGCGAAGGGGGTGTGCATCTAACGAAGAGCAAGTATCTTTGAGACCCGAAAAAAAAGACTTGTGTAAGAGAAACGGGTCGTGGAGGAGCTATATCAGGTCTGGATTGTGAAATCAGAGTGTTGAGCTCTAGTCAGTCACTCTTACTCGATTCTCGAATAGTGGGAAGGGCGGGGGAATGGTGGAGGGGGACCTGGCTAGAGGCAACGGGCCGCGGAGTGTACTGTACAGTATATTGGGCATAGCCCACATCAGAGCTGGCACAGACGGTGTAGGAGAAGGAAGCAAAGAGATACTGTCGTTAGCTCCGCTGGCGTGAAACGAGGGAAATGATAGGCCGCCCGCGAAAGTCTGTCTGGTGAGGGACAAACAAGAGAGCAAGAAAACAATGATGGCTCGATAAAAGAAAGTTTACAGGTTTGGAGCTTAGTCTTATGTACGTGCCCTGGAGCTAGTTTAGGCCCTGTGTATAATAGACACAGTAAGAGAGGGTCCTCGCCATAGAGGACAGGGGACCTGGAGTTGCAGTGCCGGCAGGGGTCAAGATCAGGGAGCGGGAGCGGGATGGCCCAGTACCAGGCGCTGAGGGTCAGTGAGAGTGAAGGTCACAATGGCGGGGCTTTCGGCGGTCCTCGTAAAGGCGGCTCAAGGGCTTCAAAGCAGGAATATGGGATACATGAGTCCTAGGTAGTGTGTCTTCGAAGCAGAGAGAACCTAGAATGGGAAATCAGGAGATGTCTAGAGAAGACTGAAACGGCTATCCATGACGGTAAAGGCGAGCCCATTTACAACACCGGGAACACCGAGATGGGAGCGAGTGCTACTCACACGATATCACTATTGGGGGTCTCGCACTTAACTTTTGCGATTGAACGGTCCGCCGTGTGGCCGAAGCCGTGAATCATCCATCCCGCATGGTCTGGACTGATGGTGTGTGTAAGGAAGAGATAAGACGTGACAGCTCACAAACATATTCACTCAGAGCAGAATTTTATGTTACTTTATTTTATATTTCATTCATTATCACAGCTTCGCAACGGCGGGTGAGGTTGCTTTATGGTTTCTTTTGCCTACTCAGCACCTTCCTCGACCAAACCCGCGCAGGCGCAAAGGGCGCTAATTTTAGACCACTAACAATTCGTGGAAGCTGGGCTAAGGCTAGGCTAGAAGGGGGTTCTTACCATTTCTGGCCCACAGAACCGGCTTAGTTGGATGGCAGGGTTTTTAGCGCCGGATGGCGCCTCTTCCAGCTTAGGAAGGAGCTGTACCCACTATAAAAACGGCAGCAAAAGGAACAACACGCAGGAAATATAAGGGCAACTCAACAGAGTATACTCGTATTTCTAATTGGGGAAAAGCGTGCTGTCGACCCCCCGGTGTCTCAAACAGACCATACTCCTTTTCTTCGTAGTGATCGGCCAGTGCGGTTGAACCATTTACTTTTTCCGGAAATGATCGGCAACCCTCCTCGACGGTGCATATCTGTGGACTTCTTCTGCCCCCGATGAGCGTCCTCGGGCGGGAGGGAGAGATAAAGGAATTGTGACTCCGACGTGCTAACACCGATTTCACAGACTCCTGGTGTCGGCCTGAGGACAGGGCTGAGTCTGTCGACTGCAGCAGAGGGCATGGGTGCAGCTCTTTGCAAGCCATGCATGAACTGCTTTTCCGAGAACGTTGCTTCTTGTTATCTGTCCCGTCCCTATTGCATACAGCTTGCTAGGATAAAGCAATGATCACCCACTCCCACATCGTCCCCCCTGTCGCTATCCACTGTCTCTCGTCTGTGACTTTTTGCTTCTTCTCTCCTCCGTTCATTGGAGGAAGTCCCACAGTGACTCGTATGCACTTGGTGGCATGGTGGGACTGACAATGGGATGCAACGTCCCCCAGAACCGAAAAGAAAAGAGAGACAATATTGAGATCCAGTAACTTGGCTGGCCAGTCCTCGACCCTTCATCCTTGCTTGGTTGCTAATGTCGTCTCACACCGCGTCAAAACGGGGCTCGTCTTGTGCTGTCGGCACTTGCAAACAAGCAGGAACTTGGTGCTGTGCAGTACAGAAGGGACTCGGGTACAGTTGATTAGAAAGAGACATTGAATGAGGGTTTCCTGTGGGTGCTGAAGGTGTACTCTTGGTCACAAACGCTCTTCTTTTTAGTATTCGGCCTGTCCTGGTCACGACGTGTTGCACAGAGTACCCTGTGATGCTCTCGAGGCCTGACGAAAGATATAAATATCGTTTCTTTTCTGGTCGACGACGCAACATAAAAAGAAAGTGTGGTCCCTGAAGTTCAGTTTTGGCGTTGATGGCTAGGAACGCAATCCTTGTTCCTTGCTCTCGACCTCGCCGTCAACCGCCAACCTAGAGCCCGGGCCGCGCCGGCCTAAATGCCATTTAGCTTACGCTGAATGGTTCATGGGTGATATGACGCCAGAAACGAAAATTGATGCGTGTAAGCAGACAGAAAAAACATGTTCCCCTCTTTTCCGCCTCCTTAGTCTAGGTTCAGCAGTCCCCCCATCTGGAAGACGGAAAGTGTAAACGAGAGGTGTTTAAGATCAACTTCGCGTGTCCGTGTTTCTGCTCGGTATGACTTATGATCTAATTGCATCTGAAAGAAGCGTAGTTCAGGCATGGATCAATTTGGAATCGTATTATCCCCAGCCGTGGACGATTTCCCGTATGCCACAACCCCAACGGGTACGTAGGCCACAAGGTTTGGGGGTTTTCGCTCACACAGCCAGGCTTCAGGACCAAATTGTACAAACCACGGCTGTGGTTTCACAGCATGCCCATGGACCAATCCCAAGCATCACACCGACCTTTTTCCTTATGACACCTCTTCGCCACCCTCCCTATGTTTCTTTCCCACCCTTTGGCTCATCAATTTCTTGTCTCCCGTTTTCAGCTGTCCATGCTGTTTCTCTATGGCCATATGCGGGCATGGCTTTGTGGGTTCAGGTGGCATTTTTCGCAGGCTATGGAGGGGTGGCTTTTTTCTGATGTGGTTTCCTTGACAAGTCTGACACCTCGCTCATCCCTACCGGGGAAGACGGAGCAGGAAAAGAAACGAGAAAAGCGACAGAAACAAGAATAGGCACAGGCTGAAGAGGCTCAACTGATGAAGAAGGGCATCCACAGGGAAGGGAAGAAACAGTAAAAGACGGCGGACGTGGATGAAAAAAACACTGGTTACAATGCCACAGACTACACACACTGTCTATAGCTCTCGTGCTACAACTTATTTATTTGGTGAATCTCTAGGTAAGACACACACACATACGCACACCTCTCTCTCTCTTTCGCCCTCGGGCAGGTGCCCCATGTTCTGAGCGAAGAGCTCGCTGTAATCTGGCCCTCTGTGTCTCGCTTTCCCGCCAGTATATCTCCAATCAGAGCTAGTACACTCTCGCCTGGATCGTGCAACGACCACTACATACATCTTGCTTACACACACCCATTCCTTTGGTGTGGGCTGTCTTGGAGTGGGTGGGCTTGGCCAACTAGGTGGAGGAGGCCGGGGAAGCAGGCCAGCAGCACAACGAGCAGGCAGAAAGTGTGTGGTCGCTCGGCCCGGACGACAGCGGGGAAAAGAGTCGTCACCAATCCGGTAAAGGGCAGGGATAGGGGGTGGCCACAGGCTGGCTCTCTTGAGGACTCGTCGAGTAGGATCGCCCGAACGGTGGGTTCCAGACACGGCCAACCATACGAATGATACCCTGGCATGCTCCTCCCGGAGAATAAATACAGTCGAACATGGTCTGAAAGTGACAGAATGATACTGTAACGAGTGCAGGGAGATCCGGCGGGCATACTATCAGAAAATTCGGGTGGCATTAATAACCAAGTCCTTAGAGAGATCCTCTGTTTGGGGGCCTGCTTTCTCATCCACCTCTGAGAATGTCTCGACTAGATATGCTCGTGTCGGTCCTGTTGTGGTGGGTTTAGTAGGTTTCTGTGTCTTGCTTTTTCTCGACCGTCCATCCATGTCAGGCTGATCCTAATCATGATTCTCATGGTGGCACAACGTGAGCGGAGTTTAGAGAGGGTATACTGTAGGTATCACTTTGGGGAGCACACTGAGAGTTGTGCTGTTTCGGTGATAGGCCCGAGACCACAGAGGCGTGTAGAGGTGGGATTTGCCTCCTCCTGGACAGAAACATGTCTCTAGAGGCGCGTAACTAAGGGTGGGGAGGCCTGGTGTCTGTTCCGGTGCCAACCTGCGAGGTACAGTCCTCCGTATACTTTCTATGTGATGGCCTGTGATGCTCTGGGTGCTCACACGGCTGTTCATCTTGCCGACGCCTCTGCTGTCGGTGATCCCGGCTGGGATTTGCAACCGCATGCAGGCCGCCAGCCAGTGACAGGGAAAAACTGGGCACGGTCCGGAAGTGGCAAACAAACAAGTGATCAGCGAAACAGCCTCTCCTTTCCGCACTGGTGTCCTGCACCTCCCATCTGCACAACGGGGCACAACTCAGAGCGCAGCACAGGACTAACCTCATGCCGGATAGCTGGTTTCAGCACCTTATCTTTAGTGCGGTATTTGCCAGGCTACACAACCCATTGCTATCCGGTGGGGACTTTGGACTCGTCCAGCGATAGAGGGATCTGCTTAATATATGGGGAGAGTGGAAAGATTTCACCTCGAGCTGGCATGTGTACTATATATGGTAGGAAACTTCGGAATAGGACCGACTGATTTACAACGAGAATAGCAGAGTTGACGGGAAAAGCTGTGATTGCTTTTTTTGTCTTTTTTTTTCTTCTTCTTCTTTTTTTTTGCTTCCTTTTTATCCTGCGAGGGAATATGCAGGTGGTTTAATGATCGGCACACTTGCAGGAAGACGGACAAAAACCAGAAGAAAGAGGTTAGAGCCCACTCAAATGGTTCAAGTTAAGCCATTATCACATCTATCGTGGAGGTGTAGCTCTCTGCAGTGACAGGATAGTCTAGTGAGCATGGAGACATGTAAGTGAGAGAGTGAGAGAGTGAGAGAGAGGCCGAACTCGTACGTTTATGGCATGTCACATCCACCATCAGATGTGTTCTCTCAGTAAGCCAGTATAGGGTTCAGCTGCGGCTAGCTCACTTTGTGCAGCACAGTATATCCGGTCTGGGCGGGTTTGAGTCTCATTGATCCGGTGTGAGGTGTGCGAGAAACGGCGAGGCTGCAGCATCGCTGAGGATGAGGGCAGAAGCAGGGGAAGGCAGATGCGAAGGGAGTGAGTGACGGAAGGGCGGGAAACGGGAGACGTGAGCAGGGCATAGCGTACACGTTGTTCGAAGGATTCCGCTCTGGTGTCGAGGAATAGGGCTAGGCCCTCGCTAGAGACTTCGGTCAGGCCGGACAGGTGGCACAGCCTCTTCCTCTGTTTGCTCTTGAGCTTAAGGATACTCCCGTTGCCAGACAGTCGCCATAGCTAGACAGTAATTCATACCCTTCTTTGCTTTTCTTGTGTTTGTTTTTAGGGGCATACGGAGCAAGGAAGCGGGCGGAGACAGCAAGTCACAAGTTCCCAGAAAAAGAAAACATACATGCATGCAACCTGCATGCAACCTACAGCCGGAGCTCAAAGGGACTTTACCGACAGAAAGCCCGAGAAGACGACAGAAACGAAGAAAAGGAACTTTTTTTTTTTTTTT
>LNGL01000026.1:816009-864447 GCA_001510565.1 Knoxdaviesia proteae
AAAAAGAAAAGCAAAGAAAAGAAAAAGGGAAACGCCACCCCGGCACCAAGTCCGTCACACCTTTCTCATGCTGTTCGTTTCTGTCGATGCCTGGTCCCTGTCAAAAAATACCTCGCCAAAATGGTGATATATCATCTTTTTGTTCTCTGTTCGGGGGAAGTGGATGCACAGGGACCTGTTCTATGCTCACTGTCCCCTTCCCTTTCCCTTTGCCTCGTTCTCTTCCACCAGTCACTGCAAGTCAGTGCTCTCTGTTGTGTTCAGGGTAAACCCAATCATATGGACCCGATTACCTTGACAGCTATGCATTCTCTCTCCGGCAGTGCCTCGTCGTATGTGACAGACCCTAAAATGAGGTCTACATACTGAGGTGGCGCATGTATCCGAATGGCTTGAAAGCCCAAGGCTAGAAAAGCGGGTGCGGGCTAGCTTCCTGTCTAGCCATAGCACTCTCATATAGCAAACGGGTCCTACGCAGCCATCCGTACCTCTTCCACGGCGGGACGAGGAGGCTCAACAGAAACGTAATGTTTCCTTGCTGCAGTCTTGACGGAGGTACAATGTTCACTGCAACAAGGATCACCTCACAGTGTTAGTCCAGAGTAGGGCAGAGACACCAGCCCGATACGAAGAGCTGGCTTACACCGGTCGAGTGAGGACATGATGTGAACTATCAGGTTCTACAGGGCTCTCTCTCTGAAAGTCAAAAGCCGCTGGAGAGGCAAGTGTCTCAGAATCACCCCACGTAGCAGCATCGTGTATACTGAAAGGAGGAAAGTTGCCCGAGCTTCAACGGCTTAAGGCTGTTCGGGGGTCGGGAACACCGTTTCTTTTCTTTCTTTTCTTTCTTTTCTTATCTATTTTTCTTTTGTGCTTCTCCCGGAACCCGTATTCCAGTTGCCCTTGCCTGCCTGTTGACCTTGGGAAAGAGAGTAAATCATCAGGAGCTTTCCTGGCTTTTAGTCGCTGTGGCGCTCGTCTCTCCCGGCCCTCCTTCAGCATGTTAGCGTTCCCTCTTCGGTATCTGTTTCAGTGCCTTGTCAACGGGTATTCGGGTATCCAGAACCTGCTGATCCGAGCCTACAAAGTCATCCAGTGTTCAGGGCTCAGGCAAGCGGTCCTGACAGGGTCAGTATCTGGTGTTGGTGTATGGAAGGTGTAACCCTAAGAAGCCCAGAACCCTAAATCCGGGAAACATTGACGCCAAAATTCCACACACACCAACAAACGCGAGAATCAACACTTATCACAATGCTGTTTTTCAGCCTGTTCAATTGAAACCATCCGCATACCTTTCTGTTCACTGCTTTGTATATCCTAATCTCTTTCCATTTGCCCGTCGGGTACCTGATTGCCTGGCCTGTTTTCCGTCGTTCTCCCCGTCCGTCTGTGTCACCTGTGCCGGTCTCCGGAACGCGCCGATGCCGCCATCTCGATCTTCCCGCGGCGGCCCCTCCGGGGCCCGGGGCCAGCGGGGTGGGGTCCTTCCGTCATCCGAAGATGGCACGGGCGCGTTCGAGCTGCCGAAATTGAGGACTTCGTTTGGTCTTGAGGTATGTCGCAAGGCAATATTGTGTATCTCACCTACAGAGCAACTGCTAACTGTGGCTATCCCATGCAGACCGATGTGCGGTATCTCTCATATGACGACAACATCGCAGGCATGTTCAACCGCTAATGTATCATTACTGGGTTTACCTCCCAAAGAAATGTAGCATTCTGACCATGTGCCATGATATAGAATTCTTCGACGTCAAGTTCTGCCCGTTCCAACCGTTGGACGCCCCTCCGGTGTTTGTAGCCATTAGCAAGAAACATGTGAGTATCATGTCTGACTATCTGGCTCTCCTAATCTCCTACGTCGGCTCGTTATCCTAATTCCTGCACCCCTAGATCGTAATTTGCAGGCTAAACACTGCCGCGGATTCTCCATGTGAGATCATCAACCTGATCCGAGACGACGATGTACGTGGACCACGCCCGTGATCCCCAACGCACACGTGCACTCATTCCGTCTAACCCATCTACTCACACCCTGTATATAGGAAGCCGCGCTGAACTGCTGCTGTACGTGGACCAAAGATGCCGATGGCCGGCCGGGTATTTGCGTGGCCGGCAAAGACGCCAAGGTCAAGGTGTACAGTCCGGAGGGACAGCTGTTGAATGTAGGTCGATGTATCCTCCTTGACTTTCCCTCCTTGGCATATGTACTGTCTTGCTAATTCTCCGGGTTTGATTCTCCCCCACCTGTGCTCAGTGTCTTGTAGGGCATGGCGGTGTAAGGCTCTCTTCCCTTCCTCTCTGTCTCTCTGTCTTGTCCTCACAGTTGGGCATGAGACCTTCCTGCTCTCTAACTCTTGAACCTAGGAAATCAACGACCTTGCTACCCTCCCCACAAACCCTTCGATAGTAGCTTCAGCTTCGGACGATGCCACAGTTCGGATCTGGAGTCTGGATCCCATCCACGCGAAACGGCCATGTATCTGTATTCTCGGCGGAGAAGGCCACACGGCCGGCCTTCTGAGCGTGGTAGGTTTCCCGAATGTGCTCATGGAGCAAAGATGAGGTTCTCTTTGGCTAACTGCAGACTGATGGTCTATCAAGGCATTTCATGAGTCCGGTCGCTACGCGCTTTCTGCAGGACACGATCAAGTCATCAATCTAGTATGTGAAGAATCGGGACTTCGATTCGAACTTCAACTAGATCTAGCCTAGCACTGACACAGTATTTCCTATAGTGGACTCTCCCAGAAATCCCAACCACACCGGTAGACCAACCCGTTGACCTTCACTTCCCGCACTTCTCAACGTCGGAAGTCCACAGTGCTCTAGTAGATTGGTACAGTCCCTCCATCCCTATTCCGCCAGCCCCACAAAGCGCAGCAGCTCGCTAACAGACGCACTTCCCAGCGTGGCATTCTACGGCGACCTCGTCCTCTCCCGCGCCTGCCACGATGAAGTCATCGTCCTTTGGCGAATCGAGGGCTTTTCGTCCTCCGACCCCCCGCCGAGCCCAGACTCGGCCCCGACCATCCTCGACCCCAGCAAGCTCACCCGCTCCGCCTTCGCCCCATCGCCAGCACTTGCGGGTGCCGGCCCGCTGCTCTGGACGCGGCTGATGCAGTTCTCCACGCCGGGCTGCGGCGTGCAGTTCTTCATGCGCTTCCGCTTGCACCATGTGCCTGGCCAGCACCACGTGCTTGCTTTCTGCAATGCCACCGGCAAGGTCATGTTCTGGGACTTCCAGCGCCTGGTCTCGTACCACGAGTTTGTCGCGGAGCATATGGCGCAGGCGGCGGCGACGAGCGACGACCGGTCGCCTAAGACGGCCATCCCGCGGCCGTCGTGGCTTGCCATCAGCCGAACCCGGGCCGAGCTGCCGTCTAAATTTTCGGCGGCCAGCGGGGCCCAGGGGCCGGCTGACCGCACGAGTGCAAACGCCACCCCTGCAGCCTCTGCGGAACCCCGGGCCAGCGCAGACAGAGACGTCGACGAGGCCGTGCAGCTCCAGCTGCAGCTCCAGGGCGGCAGCACCACCGACCCCATGCCATCCGCCAGGCCGGCGCTCTCGCCAACACTAGACGAGGACCGCCTCAGGGCTCTGTCGGTGGAGTACAAGCCCGACAGCGTGCAGGCGTGGGAGGCCAAGTACAACATGGCGGATCCGCACCGCGCGCTGCGGGCGCACAAGGTCGAGTCGTTCGGCACGTCGAACTTTGTCGGGCGCCAGGTTGGATGGAGTCCCGATGGGCAGTGGTGTGTGGTTGTAGGCAGTAATAACTTTGCATTGGTGCTTCAGCGGTGGGCGAAAAAGGGTGACGAAGGCGCTGCAACTTCGGCGGCGGCGGCGGCTGCAGCTGCCCCCCGACAGCCAACAGATCCTCCCCTCTCTACGCCCTCGGTTTCTGGGTAGCTGGGTAGCGAGATAGTCAGTAGTTGTACGGTCTAGCAATGTAGTCAGTCTCTATACATACCCAAATACATTTGATACCTGATACTTCACATACTCCCCCGGATAGGAAGCACCGAGTGCACCTTAGTCTTCCCGGCATGGTTCCCCGTCCCATCATCATCCGACTCCGAATCGTAGTCCAGCACGGCCCCACTCTCACGCAGCACCTCCTGGATCCGCGCATCCACCGCTCCGCCAGCCCTGCTAACTCTGCCAAGCACCTGCGCAGTCTCCTCGTGCAGCTTGCGCTTCGCGGCATCATCGCCCGGCTCGCACAGGTCCGCGAGGAAGAGAAGAGATGAGGCGAGGAGCTGCAGGAGCCGGCGGTCGGTCGAGAACGGCGGCGCCTGGCGGGTGAGTTGTCGGAGCTTTTCGACGACGGGCTGCATAGCGGTGCGGGCTTGGTGGCGCTGGGCAACGCCAGCCTTGTGTACAGGCGGGGCTCGTTGGTGTCGGCCGTGGGCTTCGGTACCGTCGTCGCCGGAGTGCTCCACGCTGCTCCCACGCGGTGAGTCCAGCTCCCCAGACGGATCATCCACCTCGCCGGCACGTTTCAGTGCAATCACGTACTCAGTGTAGGTGTTGTACAGCTCGCACGAGGCCAGCGCAGCATTGAAATCGAGGGCGCTGAGCGCGCCCACCAACATGGACTTAGACCATGGGTGGCGCAAGATCAGCGCATTGAAGAACGCGCGAACCTGTGGCATGTTCTCTGCTCGGCCCCACCGTACCGTAGTCGCGCCGGTGCTGCTTCCGGCGGCCGGCTCGTTCTCCTCACCGTCTCTCATCAGCAGCTCGGCACCGATGGCCCATAGGTCGAGATGTCGAAGATCGGGCTTTTCCCAGGGCCGTACACTGAGCCGCAGTGCAAGCGCATACAAACGCCGAGCACGCGCAATCTCACCCCGGGATATGTGCAGGTGGATCGCGTCCAGAATCACCCGCAGCCGCAGTTTGATCTCCTGCCTGCGCTCCGGGTATTTCTTGTCGGCTTTTTTTTGTGAAGTGGCCTTCGTTTCCTTTTCGTCATCGCCTAAGGTATCGAACACCTCATCGTCCTCCGTCTCCAATTCGGGAGTGCCGGCCGTCGTCTCCGCCGGCTCCGGCTTGAGGCCCTGGTGTGGGAACGACGGCTGGTATCTTGCAGGCAGTTCGGACTCATCGTCAAGGCCAGCCACGCGCATCTGCACCAGTGTGTCCGGCGTATGACTCTCCGGGTTGATCACTTTCGGCTGCACGTAGTCCGACATGTCGGCGTCGGCGTGCCGTTTGCGCTTCCGCCGATTTTGGTCCGCCCATGACGGGATCGGGGCTAGAGACATGGCAATGGATTCGGCTATTAGGGATGAAACACTCTGGTGAGTCCAGAACCAGGTATGTTTAACAAAGAAGATTATGCATGGTGAAATGTTGCAGGAGTTAAGTTTGGGAACAAGAAAAGTTAAGAGCTTCGAGAATTTTTAGGGTCAGGCAACGAGGGCTAGGGTCTGTTAGGGTTATTTCCAACCACTAGACGCGCGTTTATGTCGGACGAGCCTCAAATCACATGCAAACGAGAAATACTTGGTTTCACAGTGATTTTGCACCACATGCAGAAAAGAAAAATCTATACAAGAAACAGGAAAGAAATATAAATCATGTAACAGGGAGATGCTATACTCGATCTCCGTCTGGAAACGACAGATGGGCGAATACAAGCACCATGACATGAAGGGTGAGAAACGGCTTGGTGGGGGGTTGGAAAAACATGAATGATGAACAGAGGCCGCAAGACCTCATGCAAACTGTTATCATCAGAAGAGTAGTGCTGGTAACGTCATGTCTCGTCTATCACCGATATGCGAGACAGTGGGATGAAAAAAGTAAGAGACGGTGGGCAGCTGTGGCTTGAAACAACTGAAATGGTTTGACATGTACAAGACGGCCACCATATGAGTTGCACATACTGCGCGGACTAGGTTGAGCTCCAGGCCAACGATGTAGATGTCACGCTTTAACAAGTGTTTGTATCTAAGAGTTGTTCTCGCGGCTCTTGCGGTAGCTGGCCTCCTGCTCAACCTGAAGACCCTCGACAATCGGGGCCAGCTCGTTGAGGATCTCGTAGGCGCGCTTATGATAATCCATCTGAGCGGCAATGAGTTCGGCAAGGTTGCGAAGGGGTTCGGGAGTATCGAGGACCTGTAGCGAAAGATAACAGCAACGTGTTGTTAGTTATCATGAATGGTAACATCACACACACTTATAAAAAACGGAAGAGGAAGGTAGGGGTGGGGGATGGAGACACATACATTCTTCATCACGCCAACGGCCTCCTCGGTCTGGGTGACGAACTCGTCCTCGGCCTTCTCGATCTCCTCCTGGGCCTCGATGCTGAGCTCACCCTCGTCGTGGGGCTCGGTGCGCTGGGCGCCAGTGCCGGGGATCTTCCAGGTGGTACCCTTGGCACGGGCCTTGACAGCATCGAGGGTTAACCGCGACTTCTCAACGTTCTTGCGAGCGCGCGTAGCGAACAGCAGGTTCGTGTTAAGAGTGGTGTTCCAGCCGGCCAGGAACTGGCTCTGGATCTGCGCATCCTGGGCCAGGCGGGCCTCGCCGACGCGCTCCATGGCCAGGGCGTACTTCTCCAGCGCGGTGGCCAGGGGGTCCTCGCCGGCGCCGGTGTGGTGCTGGTGGAGAATCTGGCTGCTGGCCAAGCTGGCGCGGGCGAGGGCATGGTTGAAGGTCTTGGGCTGCGGCTTGGCGGTCGGCGGCGCAACGAGGGCTGCCTGGGCCTCAGCGGGAGACGACGCAGCCGAGAGAAGCGTGACCTTCTCGCTAACGGTGCGTCCGAGATCCTGGAAGGTTTCCTTGATGTTGGGGGGATAGTCGTACGGCTCGTTGGAGTATTGGGAGCTGTGGTGGTAGGTGACGGTAGTGTTAGCATGAGGGGGGGTATCAAAGGGAGACAAGTCTCCGGACACGGCAGGTTATCAGGGAGGCAAAAGCATACGTAACGGCCAGCATCTTCTGGTGAACCTGCTTCAGGGCATCGACGCGCTTCTCGAGGTCGATGTAGTCAGGAGGGAGTTGGGTCTATCAGGATAGAAAAGTTCGTGATAAGGGTTAGCGGCTAGTCACTTCCTTCAGCTGTCGCAAACCACGCGTGCATGTGCCTCGTCCTCGAAGGCAACAGCATCACGGAAAGCCTTCAACATACCTTGTCCTCAGCCTGGCCCAGCTGCTCCTTCGTGTACTGAAAGGTGCGCGAAGCAAAGGGGGTGATCTGGGCACCGAAAGACCTGAGTGGGAAGCCAACAGCATCAGCATGTGATCATATCAAGATCGTAGGACTCTGCTCTTGTTAAAGGGGATCGAAAAGATGGGGTAGCTCAGGGTAAGCATCGAGCCGGGGAGCAGCATCACATACGAGAACGTCTGGCCGATATTCTTGAAGCCGTCCATTCTAGGCAATATGGGAAGTTCGATGGTAGAATATGTAGCGAAATGTATGCAAGGGAAGAGATCCCACGATGAGTCTGAAAGAAGTTGAAGTTGGAGGATGGAAAAAGATACAGGGGAAAGAAATGATGGACGAATATTTGCATGAGATACGACCATCCCAAGATTCAGGGCTGCGCCACGATCTTCGCAGCTGAGCTAAAAGGGAAAGCGCGTTCCGCTGTTGCATGGGTGATAGTGTGGCGCTTGTGGCGTATCGGCTAAGTCACGGGTAATTGTGCCTGGCGTATAAAATCGACCGATCTCGATCGTGAAGAGCTCATCTCTGTCCTTCTTCAAGTTCCTATTACTCTTTAACTTGGGTTTGTTTTTGACCAGATCAGTCTGGATCTAGCTCAAGAACTGCTGTTCTCTACCACTATAAATTTGCATGCTCTATACGCAATCTAAACTCGTTCCCCCATGTGATCCTTTGTCCATGATACTTATCAATCCAGCCAAGACATTCGATTCGCGTTTGCTTTCCCGAACTCTCAGTTCATGATCTCGACACCGTTGTCACCTCGTCGCCTCCAACATATAGGGCCGCTACTTACCTCGCTGGTATCACGGTCATGAGCCCATCCACTACTGTGATCAATCGCCTGAAGCCAACAATGCACACATCCCACATCCTATCTGAGAAGTAGCAACACCAGCGCGACTGTCAGCACGATCGTTGATATCCAATATCATATTCAACATTATACTCATATTATATAGGTTCTATGCGGTCTATTCGGATACACTTGTCAAACAGGGGGCGTCGGTTGTGGTTGTGGATGCAGACCCATCATCATCAAGCCATAGTAACCCGAAGCAGCTCTAATATCATCACCGTCTCTCCAACGATCTCACTCATTTAAGGTCGTGTTGATATGTTGATTGATGACTCGTCGGTACGTGGTCAGTGGCGGGGTTCCCGCGTTCTGAACCTCCAAAATCACATGCATGAGCGATCCCTTCTCCAGAGAGATATTTTCGCGGAACACAAAGCACGAGACTTCCGGTCCGGGAACCGCGACGCGAATGACGGCGCCCGACTCATCCGCCGTCTCGATATCCAGCTTGGCGACCTCGTGTGCGTGCAGAGTGTGCATGGCGGTGGCTTCCTTGTACTGGTACCACTTGAACGTCAGCTTGGAGCCGTTCGGGTCATGCGTCAATGATGCGTCCAGAGTCACTGTTGATCCTGTGGGCACGTCGATATGGGCCGGAGCGAGGCCGTCCTTCATCTCTGAGCTGGCGATTCCGGACGCGGCGACGCGAACCATAGGGTGGTGGCTCGCTTGCGCGAAGTCGCGAGTTAGAGTCCACTTCATGCGGGCGGCAAAGTCCTCTTGGAACGCCGGGCGCCACCGCCAAATGGTCGCCCGGTTGGAGGAGTGTCGCCCTCGACAAGGTTCTTGAAGTCAGGATACACCGCTCCCAGGGGCCCAATCTCGAAGTGCTCGCGCAGCTATTCCTTGGTGAGCCGCGAGGCATCAGGACCTGCCTCGTCACACGGGTCGTGGCCGGAGATTCCCGTCCGGGTCGCGTTTTGATACTGGCCCCAGCCGTGCACCGAGCAAATGTATAGCACATCCGGCCACTGCTGGCGGATCCAGGCGCCGGTGTCACCCTGGTCGGAGATGGTGTACACCAGGAGACGGGCGCGCATCTCAGCTGCGTCCGGCCGGTTCCAGATCTTGTGCAGCACTTCGGCAAGCACATTTGTGCCGCCCCAGACCACCACTCACAGGGGGCTTCCATCCTCAGCGGGCGTGGCCAACCGCTCTACCAGGAGCTGGCCGCCTTCGCTGAGAGGAATGTCGTCTCCAACTGCAGCCATGCCGTACACCTATCATCCGGGTACACACACCATATTGTAACGAATTTTACCCTTCGGATGGCCCGGAATCCCACACGTGCAAGCATTCAAAAAACTTACGGGAGCTCCGGCACAGATGACAGCCCGCACCTCTGCCGCAGAGGGGTACTTGAAGTTCGGATGAACACGAGCGTTGAGATTGTCAACCTCAGCCGCATAGCCGTCACCAATCTCGTGCAGTTTCTCCGGGGCAACGGCGTTCCGCAGCCATGTCGAAGTGGTTGCAACTGCGCCCTCAGTGCGGAACTGGTTAGAGTACGTCAGGTTGCGCACGAATGACTCAGCTTCATCCAGTTCGTTAGTGATATGTGTCAGGATGAAGACGCGATGGCGACACTCAAACTAGATAAGTCAGAGACCGGAGTCAGAGTCGGAGGTGGTCGGTGTTTCCGTTTCTTCTTCCCAAGGTGGCGTGGCGATGACTGAACGGCTGTCTTCAGCGAGCTTGAACAGCAATCTGATCTTCTACACCCCCTCGGGATTTGGGACCCTGGTCCTACTGATGAAAAACTCACTAGGTGTTCAGCCTGTCAGCTCTTTGTATCCTCACCACCACACTGAAGAGGTAAGTAGCCTAAAGGTGCGTCTTCGGGAGATACGCTCGCTCAGTTGATGTTGGTCTTTTACCCCTGCGATCAATTTCTCTTCGTCACGAGAAACCCTTGTGGCCCGAGATTTTGACGGTTAAAGCATAGGAAACACACTAAGACGAAGGTTCCAGGTTGAGATGGCGCACCCACTTCATATATCCCAGATTTCATCCATGACGCGCTCCAATAGGGTTATTCAAGAGCCTCAACGTCAGACAGGCAAATGTCTTGCTACCAGCCCTGTCAGGAGTCGTTGTGGGGATTTGGAGGCCAATGCCAGCTTTGCATTTATCCAGTCGTCTCTCTCCGCTCTCCCTCCTCCCCTCCCCCCCCCCTTCCCTGGGGACGGGCGACGTGGGACCCGAGACGACGCGCGCGCTCGCGCCCAGGGTTCGGGGACTAGAAGGATAAGAACTGAATCCTGGAGAAGGGGGCACCGGTGTTAAATGAGCCAGCACACAGCAAAACCGCGTTGCGGAACTGTTCGCGCATGGCAAGTGTCGTTCAATGCGTGGCAAAATGGGGAGACCCAGATATCAGGTACGTGCATATGTCTAACTACGAGCTGGGACGAGATGTGATTTGTGCCTGCATTGCTTTTGTTGGAGTTCTCTTCATTTAGCCGTCTGGGACGGCGTCACAGAGGCTCTTGGGCGTCTCGGTAAACACTAAGTAGCATGTAGTTAGAGCCGAACCGCCGGGAGAAAACCCAAGGTCTTAGTCGATCTATACCAGTAACACTGTAGATGCTTACGGGATCGGAGCTGGTTCTTAGGGTTTAACCCGCCTAAGCGCCATTATCCGCCACTACCTCTAAAAGCATATCGGCTTTCCCAGCCCCAACCTCATCAGCTGTTTTCCTTTCTTTTGCCCTCTCCTCTCCCCTAATCCAATCAGGCAATTTAGCCGTCTTTCTCTTTGGCTTCCGTTCGCCCTTTCGCTCTTTAGAATTTGCTCCCCCTTTCACATCACATGAAGGCATCACCCTCCTCTCTCAGGTGCCTTTACTTATTCCATATGCTCCCCGTCCCACGAAGCTCCCGGGCCTCTGGCGGTACACCCACTTCCGGGTAAATTCACTTGGGCCACTCCGCCCTCATTGTGGGGTGTGGGGTTGGCGGGACCAGAGATTACTGGAGATGCATGACTTCATCTTGGCGGGTCAATGAGGCTCTCTGCTATAAGGGACTTGACTTTTCCAGGAATAGCTAGCCGGGAGGGGGGTTAATATCTCACTAGTTGAAAGTTGGTAAATTCACACATTTCTTTTCCTGTAGCTATCGAGACCTTCATTGTGGTATTGGATATCCCAAAACCCGGTTGATATCAATTATTGGAGTCAGGTTTTGTTGCTTCATAGAACTTCGTCTCTGTCGCCCTCTCATCTCTTTCGTCTACCGTCTCTCACTTCTCACCTCCTGATCCTTTTCTACCCAATCTTGTGGTTTTCTTAGTCGTTTTCTTCATCGGCCTGCTTCAACGTTCGGAGTATCCGAGGTCCTCACACTTTCTTTTCTCTATCATTCGATCGACATGGCCGCCCCTGTGAACCCCATCATCCCCGGCTACGCCCCGGACCCTTCCATTGTGAAGGTTGGGGAGTGGTACTATCTGGTCAACTCGACCTTTCAGATGTTCCCGGGTCTGCCAATCTTTGTGTCCAAGGACTTGGTTGACTGGAAGCAAATCGGTAAGTGCATATCACACTGCCGCATCAGGCCATGTGCTGGCCGCCAAGCCAGTCACGGTGTGCGTCCATACAGTGTATCATTAGACTAACATGCATTCACACACACAGGCAATGCCATTCACCGGAGGAGCCAGATGAGCTTTGCCAAATCTGATACTGGCATGACTCTTCTGGATCACAGCGGAGAGTACCTGCTGTCCACTGGAGGCCTGTATGCTCCCACCATCCGCTACCACAACAACACATTCTACATTGTGTGCACCAATGTGATACACGAGGCCGGCAAGGATGACTACTGCGAGAACTTCGTGGTGACCACGTCGGACATCTGGGCTGGCGAGTGGTCAGACCCGGTGTACTTTGAGTTCAAGGGTATCGACCCCAGCATCCTCTTTGATGACGACGGCCGGACCTACATCCAGGGTTCGGCTGGCCCTGGCCCGGCCACTCGCATCAACAACTTCGAGATTGACCTGGCCACCGGCAAGAAGCTGTCTGAGGAACGCACCATCTGGACCGGAACCGGCCACATCTACCCCGAGGGCCCGCACATGTACAAGATGAACGGCTGGTACTACCTGATGATCTCGGAGGGCGGCACCCACGAGGACCACATGATCAACATGGCGCGGTCCAAGGCCGTGTGGGGCCCGTACATGCCGTGCCCGCACAACCCGATCCTGACCGCCCGCCAGACCGATGAGTACATCCAGTACACCGGCCACTGCGACGCCTTCGTCGACGATGCTGGCCAGTGGTGGGGTGTGTGCCTGGGCGTCCGCAAGGATTCTGCTGGCCGCTTCAACATGGGCCGCGAGACCTTCATCACCCCGGGCCAGTGGGATGCCGACGGCTGGCTCAAGTTCGACCGTGTGAAGCTGAACCCGACCGGTCTAGAGCGCAAGGCCGGCTCTGGCACCGTTGCTGCCGGAGTCCCCGGAGTCGACCTGCTGTACATCCGCGACGCCGAGCTCTCCAACTACAACATCGACGTGGCTGCCGCCAGCTACACGCTCACCGCGTCAGCCATCGACCTGAGCGCCCCCGAGGAGACGCCCACGTTTGTCGGTAAGCGGCAGCGCCTGCACGCTGGCCGGAGCGTTGCAACGGTTACGGGAATAACCAGCGAGTGGGCAGCGTCCAAGGTCAAGGCTGGACTTGCGGTCTACAAGGACGAGCACCGGTACGTTCGCATCTGCTACGATGCGGCTGCGGGGAGCGTTGCATTCGAGTTGGTCAACATTGCAAAGAAGATTACCCGGACAGCCCAGGCCACTCTGGATAAAGTGCCGGAGAGTGTGACGCTGAAGTTCGAGTACACCGAGCAGGAGTACAAGCTCCTGTACTCGGTGGCAGGGGGCGAGTTCACTGTGTTGGCCACTGTGGACACGTTGGACACCACGGGGCCGGACTTTGTGGGGCCTGTGGTTGGTGTGTACGCGGTAGCCGAATCTGCGGTGGCGGTCAAGTTTGAGAATGTTGACTTTGAGTAGTGTTATGAGCTAGGAATAGGCTTGTTCTTGCTGATAGAATAATCTTAATTGCAAAAAGTCCATTGGAATCTTACAGTACTTACCTGGATATGTTCCTAGGGGCTTATTGCGTAGAGAGAGAGAAGGGGGAAAATATTCAAAGGCATGAACCCGGCATTCTATTCCACTGAAAAGTGAGCACATGTGTAATGTCAGCCTCCTGAATCCCAGATCTCGTTTGAAGTGAAGGGTCACATTGGCCACAACGCCCGCCGAAGTACTGTAGAGTGGGGGAGAGAGATCTACGCTGCAACAATCAAGCACAACTCAGCTCTGACCTGGCTGCACGGCGGCCATGTGGTGGCCAAGAGGGACCTCGCTCCTCCCGTGGTTCACGTGTCTCCACCTGGTTGTTCGTTTCCTTTTTAACCTTCTGGGGCGTGCGTCCGTGCTGAATTCTCGGGGTAGGCGCTTGTTTGCTGTTGCATGGTCGCTTATGAAAAAGGGACTAACTGACTTCCAGGTCTTGTTAAGGCGGAAGTTAGAAACTAATTTTGGCACGAAGGACGACGTAAAACATGGGGTAAATCAGGAAATGAAGGTGTCTCCTCTCATTGC
Source organism: Knoxdaviesia proteae (assembly GCA_001510565.1). Classification (NCBI taxonomy): domain Eukaryota; kingdom Fungi; phylum Ascomycota; class Sordariomycetes; order Microascales; family Gondwanamycetaceae; genus Knoxdaviesia; species Knoxdaviesia proteae. The sequence continues at coordinate 829,679 of LNGL01000026.1, forward strand.
CGTCCTCGTACCATCATCCGTTTTACCAATAGCCACAGCATGTTCTCTCCAGACAGTCATCTTAACGCCGACGGCAAATGGCAAAAGAGACAGGCTAGCTTGGCACACGAGCTAGAAGGATAATTCAAGAACTTTACCCGTTTATCCCGAGTTCTAAAAGGCCTTGTTGTGAGGCTCTCTCGGTGGAGGCCCCGTCAACTATTGAACAGTTCGACCTGCAGGCAGGCAAACCCCAACTGTCATTTAGCCGTGAGGTCGGGTCAACAAGGGGGAGGGGAATATCAAAGTGATATCTTCCCTATTCTCATATATCAAGCAAGGTCGTCTCCAACTTGGGGGGGGGGGGTGTAGCTAAGAGGTGATTCCAAGTAAACGAAGATGTGAGGATGGGAAAAAAGGTCAGAAAAAGACAAAATCGGCTAAGGATAGGAAGACGACGTTAAAGTATGCGCGCCAATTAAAGGCGGCTATTTTAGTGGATCGCCAGACCGAGACAGGGGCCATTATTGACGCTAGCCTAATATAGTTAGAGTGGTCTTAGAGCTGAACCCACCTCGTTACGCGCACCAATAAAGGTTCTAGAAATATTTCTTAGTGCGTCTAAAGCTTCCACCTTTTTTCAAGCCTCAGGCACAAAGATTGGCTGTTTTTCATTCCACACCACTGTCCATTGCTGCGTTTGCCCTGGTCTTTGGGGAATCGATCCATGGTTTTTCTGGTCTTTGCTCTTCCTCCTCCCCTTGGGCCTTACCCCGAAGCGCTCCAATCAGTCCTCAGCAATCCTGGTCAATCCCCGTATCTTTGGCTCTTGTTCAACGTGGCCACCCCCCTGCCCACTTTCTCCAGGTTTGTAGGGGGGGTGAGCCTTGAGCGTCGAGTCAGGCGTCTCCCGGACTACATCGACCCGACTATCTTCATTGATCTCCAACAAAATCCTGAAGTTGGGGTCCTCCCTCACTTGACCTTACGTCCATGTGGGTGTGGAAGAAAAGCCCATGGGGAAAACTGGGACCGACGCCTGAGGGGGGCGCCCCAGGCTGGGGTACGGGGAGGAATGGGGAATCCGGGGTGAGCTATCTTACCCGGTGGGAAAGGGGTTTACCAAAAGCTACCATATCATACAGATGCACATGTGAGTGGCATGTCAAGAGTTGGGACTCGCGCTTAGCTAGCAGTGTACAGTAGTAGCAGCATCACCGTTTGGGACGGCCACTGATTATCGATCCCCCATATCGTCACTGTATTGTCACTATACTGGCAATCCTGGATAACGGTCGGCCCAATATAATTATATATACTTGGGCCCGCCGCTTCTTGATCTTCAAACGTTTTTCCATCCCAGCCTCTCTCCTCGTCAATCAGCCTGGTCTCCTCCTTTCTGGCAAGTGTCTTGGTGTGTATCTTTTTTTCCAGCTTTTGAAGCCCATCCTTTCTCTCCTCCTGTTGGATTCTTCAAACCCTTCCATCACCAAGTCAAAGAGTTCGTCCCCCTCCTCCACCAGCCAAAATGGGTCTCCGGTTCCGTCCCCCCAAGCCCAAGCAGACCATTGTGCCGGTGAAGCCGCCCAAGGGCCACTTCATCTTCGCCGGCCGCGAGATCAAGCGTGTGGAATGGTGGAAGCGCCCCAACCTGCGCCGCCTCTACGTCTACATCGTCATTCTGATTATCACCAACACCGCCAATGGCTTCGACGGTTCCATGATGAACGGTCTCCAGACCCTCACCTACTGGCAGGACTACTTCGGCCACCCCCGCGGTAGCATTCTGGGTCTGTTCAACGCCTCCATGTCTCTGGGTTCGCTCCTGGGTCTCTTTGTCATTCCTTACCTGATTGACGCCCGCGGTCGTCGCATCGGTCTCCTGGTTGGATGCTTGATCATGCTTCTCGCTGTCGGTCTCCAGTCCGGCGCCCAGAACTTCGGCATGTTCCTGTCTGCCCGTCTCCTCATCGGTTTCGGTGACTCGATCGTGCTTGGCTCTGCTCCCCTCCTCATTGCCGAGATTGCCCATCCCCAGGATCGTGCCATTCTCGTCACCCTCAGCGGTGCTTCGTACCACTCCGGTGCCTTCATTGCTTCGTGGGTCACTTACGGTACCCTGCAGATTCAGGTACGTGCATTACAGATGCAGACAACCCCACTTCTTTTCTTCAAGTTTTATATCGGCATGTGTTTTTCTAACTATTCTTTCTTTCGTGGTCCCTAACAGAGCGACTGGTCGTGGAGACTTCCCTCTCTTCTCCAGGCTATCTGCACCGTCGTCATTGTCGCTGGCCTGTACTGGATGCCCGAGTCTCCTCGTTGGCTGATGAACAAGGACCGTCACGAGGAGGCCCAGCGCATGCTGGTGTACTACCACGCTGAGGGCGACGAGAACGACGAGTTCGTGCAGCTCGAGTTTGCCGAGATCAAGGCTGCCATCGAGTTGGACAAGCAGGCCGGCCGCACCGGCTGGATCGATCTCGTCCGCACCCCCGGTAACCGCAAGCGTATTGGTATCATCACCGCCATCGGTTTCTTCTCGCAGTGGTCTGGCAACGGTCTGATCTCGTACTACCTCAAGTATGTCATGGACAACGTCGGTATCACCAAGGCCGAGACCCAGCTGGGTGTCAACGCCGGCATGAAGACCCAAGGTCTCGTGTTCAACTTCTTCTTCTCGTTCTTCATCGACAGGCTCGGACGTCGCCCCATCTACCTGACCTCGACCATCGGTACCTGCCTGGTGTTCACCGCCTGGACCATCGTGTCGGCCCGCTACGACATCGCCCCCCAGCAGGCTCTCGGATACGCCTTCGTGTTCCTGACCTTCCTGTACGGCTGCTTCTACGACATCAAGTCCGGTCTTATCGCCTCGTACACCACTGAGATTCTGCCCTATGGTCTCCGTGCCAAGGGTTACACGTGGCTGAACTTCTGTGTGTGCGCCGCTCTGTTCTTCAACCAGTACATCAACGCCATTGCCCTGGATGCCCTCGCCTGGAAGTACTACATCTTCTACTGCGTGTTCCTGTTCTTCGAAGTGTGGATCATCTACACCTTCATCATCGAAACCCGTTATACCCCGATGGAAGAAATTGCAAAGTACTTTGATGGCGAGGACGCTGTCGATGTCGGCCAGGTCGCTGTTGCCGATATCAAGGAGCGTGGTCTCGAGGTTGCCGGCGATGATAAGGCCGGTGCCGCCGTCTCCGAGGTTGAGGTTGCTCAGAAGTAAAGGGTCAATCCGTGTCACGGCTTCGGCTAGTTACCACCACCATGTTTTGTTTATCTGTTTATTCTTTTATTGATTCATCTATTTAGCTTATATCTGTGATTCTCCATAGTATCTTTTTGATTGAAGATATATGAAAGTCCCTTGGACTTTGATAATGAGGAAACGATTTAATATATCACTTGAGTGTCAGAGACTTCTGTCACCAGTATTCAATCAATGATTCACCTTCGTTCTTGTGACATGACCACCATCCTAGAAGATGTACAGTACATGTTTGATAAAATATTAAGACCCGCCACCGCAACTTTTTGCTTCAGTTTACACTATCTTAGGACTTTTGACTAGATACTTGAGTGTTAGTCTAGCTAGATTTCCTTGCAGTTGAAAGACGTCTGTTCGCGTCTTCGTCTATATCGCAATGAAGTAATTGTCGTTCGCCCAGCTTTGTGCTGGCAGTTGAACCCATATCATATTCCCTGTCCGGTACTCATCTGTCGGTACCAGTGATCGACGAGACACGGGTGGGTAAGAGAGACCAGGATAGACTTGGCTAGACGTACAAGAAAATTCAAAAAAAAGAAACGGACGAAATCATAGATTGAGGGTTATGTGCGTTAACAAAGTTCCCAACCCGAACCCTAACGTTCGCCGATTCGGAGAATAGAAACGTAGAAAAAAACCCAAAAAGTGAACTCCGATACGGGGAATCGAACCCCGGCCTCCTCGGTGAAAACGAGAAATCCTAACCGTTAGACCATATCGGACTTGCTTGTTGTAAACCCAGCCTGCTAGCTTGACTAATAAAGCCAAACTATGGCGCCCCACATGTCGTTAAGCCACGTGACCCGACATATCCCCAGTGTCCAGCCAATCAACGTCACGCTAATCTTATGGACTCAATTGGCCGCGAAGTTTTGGTCAATTGGAAAGAAGCTCCCAAACATCGAAATCGGCATTTCTGTGCTTCAAGCAAACCGCACCTCCAAACGATCAAACGACGTCAATCGAGACACTTCGGCTCGCGACATATTCTCACCGACTGGGCTTTGAATCAGTCAACACCTCGATCACTTGGGACTCGATACCGCTCCCGTGCCGAATCCATCCTCTCCCCTCGAAATCTCTTCCTCTCTCCTCAGATCTCTCGCCCACCATGCGACAAGGCTTCCGCCTGCTGGCGCGGTACCTGGAGCCGGGCGCGCCGACAGGGCTGACGGGGCTGTGGACGCACGGCACGCCGCGGTCGACGCTGCTGTTCCTGTACGGCCGCACGCTGGACAAGCTGCGGGCGTTCCCCGAGACGTCGCTGTACCGGCAGAGCGTGGAGTCGGTGACGAAGCACCGGCTGGCGCTGGTCGAGAAGCAGGTGCCGGAGGGGTACGCGGCGTGGGAGGAGAAGGCCCGCAAGATTGTCGCCGAGAACCCGGACTACTTCACCGCCGCGCCGGCCATCGACGGCTCGGGCGCCCGCACCGTGACGATTGGCGACCGCGTGTTCGTCGTCGGCCAGGAGCACCGCGTCGGCGATGTGCGCACCGAGGAGTGGGACGGCGAGGAGAACGAGGGCCCCAACCTGGAGGGCTCGCGCACTCTGGAGGAGCGCGTGGATGTGCCGGTCTTCGCCAAGCGGACTCCCCTGGAGGGCCAGAAGACGGTGCAGTGGGAGCAGGAGCCCCAGCTGACTGCTGACCAGTAAGTGATGCGTCTCTCTTTGCTTTGCTTCATGGGATATTCTCTAACTCATCGTTTCTGTTTCCATCTAATAGGATTGCTGAGCTTGAGAACCAGATTGGTGCTGGTCTGATTGAGGAGGTTATCCAGGTTGCTGAGGGCGAGCTGAGCCTGATTGACGTGATGGAGAAGGCTAAGGTGTAAGTTTTTGTTTGGCAAACTCCCCTCCCACAACATGTTGTTTTCTTTTCTATGTAATCACTAACCTCACCTTTGTTTGTTTATTTCTAGGTGGGAGGCTCTTGAGGAGGAGCCTGCCCCGAACCAGTGGAAGTACTTTGAGCGGAAATGAACCATAACCGACCACCATCAGGACCGAAACCCCTCGGAGACTCACAGTTGCAGATATAACAGATTAATGGGGACCGGAGCCGGCAGGGACGAAAGAGCTTCATTCCGATTAGGCTTCTGGTTACGGAGCTGTGTACTATTTTTTTCTCTCTGTTATCAACATTTACTGCGCATGGCAGCTCCATGTTGACAGAGAGTTGTTGTAAGGGGAAAGAAGATGATATGAAAGGATTCAAGTGTTACATATCTGCCTTTTCCTTTTTTTAAAATTTTTCAATGCAAATCAATATCTATTCCCATGACTTTCTAAAAATTCTCTTTTTTCGAAATTCAGACATTTGACAACAAAACGTTTATGTAAATATTATATGTAACCCACACCAAACAAGGTTTTATAGATCCGTCAACACCAGTCCAACGCCTTCGACTCTCATGAGAAAACACACCGGGGAATACATGAATGTCGTCATGCCAACAGTGAAAAAGAAAGAAAAAAAGAAAGTTTTAGATACGGAACAGATCATGTGGGGTGAGGTATAGGGAGGGGGGGATAGGTGAGGTATAGGGAGGTATAGGGAGGCATGGGAGGTGATGGCCGGCCAACAACCAAGAACGATCAACTGGCCCACGAGGGCTTGATGTTGCGGCACACATCCTCGTAGTCCAGGAGGACGGGGTTCCCGGGCTGCAGACCCGGAGTGGTCCAGAACATGGTCCAATCGGTGCCAGAGAGCTTCTCGGTGCCGCGCGACCGCTCGAAATACCACTTATTGACGGGATTCGTGCGCCGACTGCGCCAGCACACGCCCTCGGGGAAACAATCCCGCACCATGGCGTTGAACACAACATCGGCAACACCACCGGTACCCTGGCGACTGCGCAGCACGGCAAACTTGTCCAGGTACGGCACGAAGCGGCCGGTGGCCCACGCGGTCTCGTCGTCGATGTCCGACGGCTTCTCCCACGTCAGGATGGCGCCGCCCTCGTAGTTGCCAGCCACGATGATGCCGGCCAGGTGTTCGTTGACGCGCTGTAGGTAGTTCTCGAGGTTCAGCGTGCGGCCGAACGAGTCCTCGATCAGCACGCGCAGCCGGTCCAGGTCGATGTTGGCGTCGGTCAGTCGCGGCCGCGGGGCGCCCGGCATCGGGGCCTTCCAGACCGTGAGGGCGGGGTTGGGGATAATTTGCACAGGCATTCCCTTGCGCACCAGGGTCGATAAGCGGGGGCTGTTATGCCCGGCATTGAACGAACTGATGCGGTCAAACGGAAGCGAGGAGGAGTGGACGGGCTTGTCGGTGAGGAGGTTGTAAATTAAGGGGTTATTTCGGGTCCGCGTGCGCACTTGCTCGCCCAGGAGGCTAGGGTTGAACATGGACCGACGGGGGGACCCAGACTCGTCCATTTCTTGCACAGTGCCAGACTGGCTGAGCTCCCATGTGGAGGTTTCGGTGGGGAGATTTGCGGCAGCAATCGGCGAACATATCAACGCCGACGAGGACTCGGGTAGTTCTGAGAGGGCGTCGTTGACTAGCTTGAGATTGCGCAGATGAGACGCGATATCCGAGTCGGAATCGGAGGACTGGCTTAACGAGTTGTAGGATAGGCTATCCAGGCCCGAGCCTTCGCTGAGAGTAGTCGAAATCGAAGAGTACTCCTGCTGGAGATTGACAAATCGGTGGATATACCGGGAATGCCGGGAGAACGGAAGACCACCGTGAGGGTCCAGCACGATGATCCGCTCGATTGGAGACTGATAAGGCTTCTCGGGGTTGGTGAGTTCCCGCGTGAGGGAAAGGACGATGTTTTCTGACGCCGTCATCAGACTCCGCGACTTGTCAACCTCAAACGAGATGGGGGGAATGACAGGTATTACACCTTTAGACAGGGTGTTTCTGAGCTGGTCAGGGGCGATGACCGTCAGAACAGAGTCGGTTTCGGTGGCCTGCCCCACCACGCCTTCCATGACACGGGAACCTCCGGGGCGAAACGAGTTGATCGCATAGACAAATCGCTGGCACTCTTCCCGGCTGACATTTCGCGATGCGGAAGGGCCACAGTCAACCACCACTACACTGAGGAGGCCCAGGTTCCACAGCTGGAACAGAGTCCTCGACACGCCCTCGACGATGTCGTCATCCCAGTTCTGGGGCATCCGGACCTGCACAATAGCAAGGTACAGTGGCCGCGTGTCGAACGCCGAAGCTGTCTCTTCAGTTGCGTCGACCAGGGCTTGGTCCCGCTGGATGAAAGTGGGGAGCAACCTTTCGGCACGGGGCCCAGATTCTGACTGTGTGATGGGTTGGTGGGCTGTCACCGCTTCTGATGGCAGTGAAGAAGCGGTCTCGGTGCCCGAGAGAGCTAGAGAAGCTTTAGTAGCAGAAGCAGCACTGGGTGTCGCCGGTGGCGGGGAGGCATACTTCTGGAGATAGCCCTTGGCATCCCGTTTGGTGGCAGAAGACTGGAGCACAGACACAAAGAAGTCCTGTACAGCATCAACCCATGTCCGTCAGAACGTGTTTCACTGGCATTCTCAAGTGAAGTTGGGCAGCGGTGCATGTTGACTCACCCGATCAATAGACCGCTTCTTTGCCTTGGCCTCGGCGGTGCTGGAGATAAGCCGCGTCCATGACGAGATAGACGCCTTTTCCGAGGCAGCCAAATCGCTGGTAAACGAGGCAGATGCAGGCTGGATCTATGGATGAAATACCGGTCAGTAACGGTCACACGGGTCAAACACCAGGGGACGTGATTCAACCAAGACAGCCTGACTCACCAGAGCTCGGGAGCATAGACGATTCTTCACGGGCAGCCGTTTATACATTCTCACGACGACGAACAGTCGTCTGCGATGCCGCCACACACACAAGCAAGGAGGTCGTCCAGGAGATGTATATCTGTGGTTGTGTGGCAACGGGAAAGGCGGGCGTGTCCGTCTTCCGTTCGCACGAAAATATCGGAGAAATGGGGAATCTCGGAACCAGAGATAACGATAACTATAGGCACAATCCTAGCGAAAGCTTGGTTTCCCCTGGTCAAAGAAAAGGTGGATGATCGAATCCGAAAGCTTGGCTGACGCCGTTCACCGCCCTCGACAGGGATTTGGGTGTGTTTTGCTTTTGGGGGACAACCCCCGGGTGCCCGAGAGGATCAGATAAGAAGGTCGAGCTGGTGATAGTTTCTCCGCCGGCAGATCCAAGCCGGCACACTCACATCCGAACCGGGAGGAAAACGGAGACCAAGAGCTTTCCGGGTGAGGTTGAAGCTGGAAGCTGGAGATCGGTGGTGAGAGGGAAACAAAGGCCGCGGGAACAGCGGAAGATGTCGAGTTCTAGAAACAAGCTAGAACACTATCCAGTAGATCTAGAGCATGAAGAAGACGAAAAGGAAGAAGCTGGACTAAAAAAATATGAAGAGAAGAGAGCGGGCTATGTGTGGTGAAGAGAGGAAGGGCCCAAAGATAGAAAAAGCGAGAAAAGATAAAGCTCCTAAACTTTTCCGTTCCTGGATCTGTGTTCCGGAATCTGGGCCCCCTTCATTTTTGTTCAGCTGGTCTTCAGCAGTGTCAGGCCGCCATAGGGCCTGTTTTACATGCACCCCGCTGTATCTGGCTGATTTCAGCGGCCGTCCCCCGCTATAAGTCTTGCCCATTTAGCGGTGATCAACATCCCAGTTAGGCGCTGTTTCAGTGCTTCCACCGCTAGAAAGAGCGGCTGCCGTCCCTGCCTCAATGGGGCAGGTGACTCAAGCACACACAAACAGAGTTTTTTTCTCAATCACATGCACACAGCCGACCGATCGCGGGTTGAACCCTAACAGACCCTAATGCAGCCAACAACCCCACCCGTCCGTCCCCCGCTTTCGCTGCAAGTCCAGACCCTAGGTAACCCTTATGTTATGCCTTGCGCTCGGTCGGTCCTAGAAGGTTCCGAAGGTCCGCCACCACCCGAGAAATGCCATTGAGCGTCAAATAACTATATCACTGACAGGTTCCAGTGGGTGTTATTCCCGAAAACTTGATCGTTCGGTCATACTTCATGATATGCTGTTCTAGGCCAACCGGAAGGTGGTGTGGTGTGCAGCATAGCAGTCGAGAACGAGAAATCGACGGAGCCATCGGCTTTCGCCTCCCTGGAAAAGTGCCGAGCGCAGCCGGCGTTGGAAGGAAACACGTAAAAGCATTGGTAGTAGCTGCGTGATTGCTTAGTGAGCGAGTTTCTTCGAAGTTGTGTCAGTCCCCAAACTTCATATAAGACGCAATCTGCATTCCCATCATGAAGATCATCCCTTTCTTTTCTCTCTCATGAAAGTCTCCATCTTCTTCAGACTCTAAAATTCCTGCTGTCTAAGATTCATCATGGCTGCTCCACGCGTGTTTTTCATTGGTCTCGGGAACATGGGCCGGGTACGTCTCTAATTCATGTCTCACACACACACACACACACACACACATCCAGATACTAACAGCCCGTATAATACTGCACAGGGCATGGTCTCCAACATCGCCACCAAAGCCACACTCTCCGGACCCCTGCTGATCTACAACCGCACCCGGTCGCGCGCCGACGCCCTAGCCGCCACACTCCCGGCCGGCGCGGTCGAGATCGCCGCGTCGGTCGCCCAGGGCGTGGCCGCCGCCGACATCATCATCACCTGCGTGGCCAACGACGCCGCCATGACCGCCGTCATCGACGAGGCCCTCACCGTGGCCGATCTCACGGGCAAGGTGTTTGCCGACAGCTCGACCATCAGCCCGGTGACCACAGAGGCCGTGGACGCCCAACTGACCGCGCGCGGCGCCGGGTTCATCGCCGCGCCGGTGTTCGGTCCGCCCGCTATTGCCGACGCGGGGAAGCTGATCTCGGTGTTTGCCGGCCCCAAGGCGACCATCGACCGCGTGCGGCCCGTGTTCATCGACGTGACGTCGCGCGCCGAGATCTCGCTTGCCGACCGCCCTGTCGGCACCGCCACCCAGCTCAAGCTGCTCGGGAACACCTTCGTGCTGTCCATGGTCGAGCAGCTCGCCGAGGGCCTCGTCCTCGCTGAGAAATCCGGCCTGGGCACCGGCCCGCTCCTGCAGTTCATCGAGGCCTTCTACCCCGGCCCGTACACGGCCTACGCCCACCGCATGCTCTCGGGCGACTACCACACGCGCGAAGAGCCACTGTTTGCCGTTGATCTGGCGAGGAAGGATGCCGGCCATGCTATGAGTCTTGCTGAGAAGGCCGGCGTGCGGCTGCATACCACCGAGGCGGCCGATAGGCACCTCGTGGTGGTCAAGGAGCAGGTGGGGGCGTCAGGAGACATCGCGGCCATTTACGGCGCCGCAAGAGTGGAAGCTGGGTTGGATTTCAAAAACAACTAATTATCCCAGAGGTCATCATTCCAGTAGCCGTCAATGTATCAATGCATGCAAAATAAACTGAAGCAACCGGAACGGAACAGTTGATACGTTCGTGAACTTACCCCACGTTCAGGGTTGTTGTGTAAGGGTTAAACCTTCGTTTTTAGGGTTGGTAGAGTTCGAAATCACGTGAACCCGCAAACGCACCACCGTGAAGCTGGTCTTTTCGCCGGAAGCTTTCCACCTCCGACTGACGACGACACTCGCTCCCACGATTTCCTCGAGGGCCTCAAATCCAATGCTATCTCCGATTTCCGAACCACACGCAGTGTGACACTTCCACCCGGACATTCAGGGTGTCTGCAAACCCGCCCCTATCCCCGAAGACCAATCTCCGCACCCTTTCCGTCTCTCTCCACGCGCCCGTCTCCGGGGGCGCGCGTTCCCGCAACCATGCCGATCTGCATCGAATGCCGCCACCCGGTCGAGAAGCTGTGGACGCTGTACTCGGGGCCGGACGACAAGGGCGGCGGCCACAACATCCGGCTGGCGGTGTGCAAGAAGTGCGGGCGGTTCTGCGACAAGTACGTCGAGCACGACTTTGTCGTGCTGTTCATCGACCTCGTGCTTATCAAGCCGCAGGTGTACCGCCACCTTCTGCATAACACGCTGATGCGCGAGAATGACCAGTTTGATGTAAGCATGGGATTGTCCTTTTCCTTTTCTTTTTCTTTTTCTTTTTTTCAGTTCGCGCGCGGGGTTGTGGTGCGGGTACTGACAACGCGGCTGTGTGTGCATTAGCTCTCGATCATCCGCCTAAGTATCCTCCTCCTCCTATTCGACGTCTACCTCACCTGGGCGCGGATCGAGAAACAGGCGCTGCCGGGTCTCGAAGGCGATATCCCGAACCTCGGCCTCCTCTCCAATCAACCCATCTTTGTGCAGTACCTCTTTTTCCGTGAGTCTCCGTCGCACGCACACCACTCCTCTATACACGGTGTCTACCAAGCATACTGACTAACTCCATTTGCGGTTCACCAGTGATCCTCTGCCTGCTCTCAACCCTCGCCTTCCACCTCAGCATCCGCTTCCTGACCTCCTCACCACTCTCGCCACTCAACCTCCTCAAGATCTTCCCGACATACCCACGGCCCAACTCGGTCTCGACCGCGCTGATGGTCTCGTCCTCCACCAAGCTGTTCCCCATTTTGATGGTCATCTGGGAGTACGACGTGCCCGCATCCGCCCGCTCGCTCGGCTGGGCCGTGGTGGCCAACAACGTCGAGGCCCTGCGGATCCTGCTCGACTGTGGCTACGGCGTCGCGACCCTGCTCGCCACCGTCGGCGCCCTGAGTCGCTGGTTCGTTGGCCGCTGCGTGCTGCTTGCCGCCGGCATGGGCGGCGCTGACTCGGCGGGCGAGCCTGGTGTCGCGGCTGATGGGAAGGCGTTGTGGGCTATGTTGATTTATATACGCGACTGGGCTGGCCGGCTGGCGGTGGGGTGAACCAGTGTTGGTGGGTGGTGGAGTTTCTGGGTTGATTGTCGATTTGGCATTCCTGTTTTGCATCTAGACTTTTCCGTTCCGTATAGACAGCGAATGCTTTTACCAGTCATGTCATGATGAGCGAATATCTCTCACGCGAGCGAACTCGTGATCCACGGTGGCACTGTCGCGGATCAACCGCGTGCACCTAGTCTGTGTGGTAGCATCCATCAAAAGGCATGATCCCTGAGGTGAGGAAGTATCAAAGAGTATATATAGAACGCCGTAAAACAAAAGTCCAAAGATCCAAAGCTGAACAAAAGCCTAGAATACATACACACACAACTACGCACACTGACACCAACAAGCCGTGCGTATTCATCCCATCCCAGGGCCAATTCCAGACCCGGGGCGTTTCCACTAGCGAGATAGCAAAATAGAAAGGGCAAGCCAGCAAAACTTCAACAGCGATGCAGATGGTCATCCACCCGGAGCCAGACCGGAACCCGTTTGTTGTGAGTCCCCCGGGGGTCGAAGCGGGCCGATGGACGAAGAGCGGGACACGTTGCCGGCCGAAACAAAGGAAACAGAGAGAAATGGGCCGTGTTTCCGGGAAACACACCAGAGGAGGTATCGTGATATATAGTTTGAGAGAGTAAAGGGTGAAGGCGACGATGGAGAGTCGCTCATTCGGTTTGGGATTGCGAGGGAGGAAGTGGAACGCAGTAGTCGTTTTCTCGACCCGCGCGGTTCTTCGGGGGGGGAAGACGAATCATATGCTGCCCGGGTCCACGCTGCCGACCACGCGGAGCGTTGTGCGCCGCGGCTCGACCAGCGGGTGCAGCTGCGCGAGGAACGTGATGGCCCACATGAGGTAGCAGCTCACGAAGGCGAGGATGAGCGATGAGCGCCAGATGCTAGATACGCGGGAAGCAAGCGAGGGCGCAGTACACGTTAGTCTTCTATTTCCCGTCCAGCCAGGTATCCGGGGTCCGGGTCGGTCGGTCGTCGTCAGGAGGAGAGGGGGGAGCTTCTTACAGCTGAGTCTCGCCCTTCGGCGCGAAGAACCACGCCGCCAGCGAAAACGCCACCACGAAGGCCAGGCCGATGAAGATGCTGTAGCTGCACAAAGCCCAAAGTAAACACCGTCAGCATACACACACAGAGCACAACAACGTCAACCGCCATCCGCCATGCAAAACCGCGCAAGAAACACAAAACGGCCGTGGAGTTAGAAATAAACCCGCGCGTCCTCGGAAACCAAAACTCACCCTTGGGCCATGGCGTTCAGCAGTGTTAAAAGGAATGGACGAAACGAGCACGAATAAAGGAAAAGGTCTAGTATATAAGCCAAATCAAGGGTGGCAGACAGATCGATAGAGAGAAGAAAATGGTGATGGTTTGCGTGAAGAGGCAATTAAGTGTTACGGAAGCTTGGAAAAAGCTGTAGCTTTTTGGCGCTGCCAAGATAACGCATCACGTGATCTAACAGTACATTATAACTAGGGTTAGGGTTATGGTCTCCGGGCTGCGCAGATGGTAACAAGGAGATCGTCGAGAGAAGTTATTTGGCTCAATGACATGCGCAGTACCAGAGAGAAGTACGGCAGAGAAGAATCACAAGTAGCTGGCCATGAGTAGACAGACTGACATCAATCTCACTGAAGTACTGTGAGTGTAGTGAACAAATTCAGGATTCAAATAGATATATCTGACGTAGGTATATTACAAATACTTGTGAGAAGAAAAAGCCCTTTAAAAGCATGGACAATACCTGGATAACCGCCAAACATTGCAAGACTTGAACAGGACAACTATGTACGGAAGAGAGGTAGATAGGACTAGAGAAGAAGAAGCTGTCTATGTATAGCATGCAAAGGCGATAGAAAACAAAAGAAAAGAAGACGAGAAGGAAGGGGTCCGACGGTGACCACTGGTTCGGCGCTATATATCCAAGAAGACGCAGAAACGGACAAGAAAAAGGGTATATATCCAGAGTTTATAACAGGTAATGCCAATGAATTCAACAGAAAGAACGCAAAAAAGAGAAAGCGCTATTAATCGTCCTTCGCACGCCGTCCGCCCGACCGCGCCACAGCCGCTCCCCGCGCTGCCGAGACCGCGCTCCCCGACGTCGCCGCCATCGAAGAGTTGCCCCCGCTGCCCAGAGATGCGGCTGCCGCGGTCGCCGACGCCGATCCGACACCTGCCGAGAACGACGCGGGCCCGCCGGCGCCTAGATCAACAAGCATGGCCAGACCGGGGCCCCGACCGTCGTCACTACTGGTGTCGTTCAGCTCGATGAGGTCGCCCGCGCCCATGCCGTCAACCATCGGGTCACCTGAGTTGCCTCCGTGGTGGTGGCTATTGTGGCGGCCGGCCGCACTACTTGCTCGGCCGCGCATGCGCCCCGTGTTGGGCGTCTTCGCGAGCGCCCCGCGCAGCCACATCTCCACGGCGGCTGCCGCGCGATCGAGCTGCGTGCCGTTGCTCCCGCCCGCTCCACTGCCGGCCGTGGCCACGTTGGCCACGGCCGCAATTGCAGCAGCGTCGAACCCGGGAGGCGCGTCGACGATCCCGCTGGCCGTCCGCTCGTCCGGCCGCATGGGCGCGCCAAACCCAAACCGTGCCGTTTCGGACCCGAGAATCGCCATGGACGGGAACGAATCCAGACTCAACGCGGGAATGTGGCGCTGCGCCCACGTGTTGAGCATGTCACGCTCGGGTCCTGGAGTGCGCACCTTCTGGCTGAGAGTGCCGACACCACCCGGGCGACGCATCCATTGGGGTATCGCGGGGTCGGCGCCGGCTGTGCTTCCGCCTGTTACCGAGCCGGTGCCCACACTTCCACTCCGGTCTCGTGAACCGCCGGCTGTGGCAGAGGTGGAGAGTGGAGTTGAGAATCCCGAAGAGGAAGCCGGAGCACCAGCAGCCCCACGGCCAATTCCTAGCAAACCCCGATTTATGCCAGTGAATGAAGATAGCGAGGATGCAACAGTACCGGCGGTAGGGGCCGAAGGTGAGCTTGATTTTCCGGGCCCATTCACGCTAATGGTGGGAGGAAGCGAGCCGACCGCAGCGGCCGAGTTTGTCGAAGAACCCAGGATTCCAGTGGCATTAGAGTTGTTATTAATTCCCGGGTCAAACGATGCTGGCGAAGATCCCAAGTAGTCCAGACTGGCGCGAGGCGTGGACAGGCTCGAATTGGTATGGATGCTCTTCTTTCGCCTCGGGGTGAAGTAGCCGATAGAGCGGCGGGACACGCGGGCAACTTCTACAGGGTTAGGAATAGAGTCCAGGGCCATCCACCGGACATGGATCCAGGGCTGATCGCTGTCGTCAGTTGTTTGCCGTGCCGGTTGTACGGGCTGGTTCTGTAGCGGATCGGAGGTACTAGAGTATGTGACTTGGGTAGGCGTGGGGGCGGATGACGAGGAGGGCCGAGCAAAGTAGTCTCTTGCAGTCGGGGTAGGCGCAGAAGAATCATCGTCGAACTCGTCCTGTGGTGTCGAAGCCAACAGGTCTACCCGATTAGAATCGCGGAACTCTGTGGGGGCAGCACAGGCGCGGCCTTTGATCTCGGAAGCTTCCACGGGGATAGCAAGCCACTTTCGGACTTGGATGGCATCGCGTGACCAAAGACCATTCATGCGTTTGAAGGCAGCTTCCTGGCAGCGGTAGCGCAGGACAATGCCGGCGTAGGTATCGGAGGGAACCACATGGTGGATATATACGAGCTGGAGCTGTTCGTCGGGGTCATCAGAGGCGAATAAGCTGGGGTCGGAGGTAGGGGCGGAGATGGCGGAGGCAGAGAATCTGGTGGTGGGAGGGCGCTGGAGGTCGTCAGAGGTCCGCAGCTTATACCGGCCCGAGACGTCTAGGCCTCCGTTGACACCGTCGTAGCTCTCTAATATAGTGGCGGTTTTGGCGGCACGTAGAGCAGCCTTGTGCTGGGCGGCGCCGCTGATATTCACGGCGGCGGATGTGGACGGATCGGGGCCCCATACTTTGGGGGGCTGGGCGGAGGTCATCTTGCGTTGGGGAGTTGGATGTGGAGCCTGCTGGGCCGACCAAGCCCCGAGGGAGCCGGGCGGCAGCAACGAGCTGGCAAATTCGGTGACGGTCGACCAGCTGCCGGCCCAGGACGAGGACGATGCGGACGCCGCACGGCGGTTAGACTGCGACGGCGTAGAGCTCATCATCCTCGGGGGAGCAGCAGCGGAAGAGGAAGGTGTAGCGGTGGTCGTGGAGTCGGTGGCGAGTCGGCGACGGTTACGGGATCGAGAGTCGGCGGCGGAGTGGGATGAGGAGCTAGCTTGGACATGTGGTGGTGAGGAGGACATGTGCGCAGACAACGACGGATCTGGTGCTGGCCGAGAGCTTCTTGCATGTCGCATAGCCAGATCAGTCAGATTACTGTGGCTATCGATGGGGCGTCGGGTGGCGAAGACATCGGCGGAAGAGGAGGATGACGGAGTCGTAGGAGGATAGGTTTAGAGAGAAAGTGTGCGTGATCGGTTGGGAGGGCAAGCAGCAAACGGCTGCCGGGTCGTTGCAGTTCGCCGCCCGGAAGCTGTTGAGCGAGGCCGACCGGACTTTTCTGGATCCCGAAGACTTGCGGAAGTGATGACGCTATCTCACCGGAGGACCCATTCAGTAGCTCCAGTAGCTCCAGAAACCCGGCGACGGCGAAATAGATGGATATGTATGCAATGCTTAAGGATACTCGATACAAAAAAGAGGGGGATATATTCGAGAATGAGGTTACAGGAAGTTCGCAGTCGAACCACAGACGTGACGTTGGCAGAAGGCCGGGAGAGGGAAGGTGCAAGTCGAGGCCAAGCTTGGAAGGAGGCGTTGAAACGAAACGGGCCACACAACTGGCAGAATGAAGGAAGGTGCGACTGTGGCCGAGGGATGAGAATATCGGGAAGGAGCAACTCCGGCACGAAAGACTTGACAGCGAAGAACAATTTAAGCGCGATGTTCAAATCGAAAGATGTTGCTGGAACAAAAAAGGGCTGGGGAAAGAAAAAGGTCGTAAGAATGCTGAGACGGAAGAAGGAAAAAGAGTCAGCACCCACACACTCTAAGACGTATGTGTTACCCTTCAATAAGATCCATGTAAATCCTGGGCAACAAACCCGGCACACAGTAAGAGCGCAGCACTGGCACAGCAGCAAACCGCACAAAAAATAGAACACACAGTGGCCCAATCCTTCACCAGGATGCGTGCAGTTTACACATGCGCAGCGGCCCGGACCAGCCAGAAAAAGAAAAGGATCCAGCCTATCGTCTGCCACTCACCTAAGTGCGTGTCCGTGGACTCTTATCGAAGGATGCGCCGACCAGCCGACACAAGGATAGAATTGAGAGAAGAATGAATACTGAAGAGGATCAACCGAGGGAGGAGGCGGGTAGTAAGAACGAGGGAGACAGAGAGATTCCGGCAGCTGAGTCCGAAGTGGCAGAAGACGAGAGACACAAATGCCACTGAAGCGGGATCTGTCGCGGGCGGACTGGACTGTGGAATGTGGTTTTTATAGTAGGTGTGGTTCGTTGGAATACTGGAACACTGGCCTCAAAGTGCCCAGCACATCCGCCCAGAAGAATATCAGAGTGTGGCGGGGGAATCCTGAGAAGCGGGAAAATCGGAGAACGTCAGGATGTACAGTACTTGTCGTGTTCGCGGGAAGAGTCTGGGCCCATAGGTTGACTGATAGGGGGAGAACGGAGACAAAAAAAAAACCAGACACGAGTAATTCACACCAGGGCCTACTCAGTCCCAATTGCACCTGCGCTCTGGCCAGATCACTCTCTTCGAAAAAGGTCCTTTGCGATGACACTTCAAAACCTCTCGCCAAGAAGAGCAATCCGCCCTACTCTCCCGAGATGAGGGTGGAAGGGGGCTCCCTTTACGTAAAAGAAGGGCCCAGGGAGAGGGAAAAAAAAAAAGGAAAAACGGAAAACGAAATTTGAGCACGAGCCTGTGTACGAGCAGAGAAAAAATGAAATGAAATGAAGCTCGGAAGATGGATGGCGACGGTGAGCGGGAAAGTTGGCGATGCGATTTGCTTGCTCGTTGCTGATAATGCCTGATACTCAAGTTCCCGGGCATTCATTCACTGAAGGGAAGCTGCCACCCACTGTAACTGCACACTCGAGTCCTGTGGAAAGCTCTCCGCCCTTTTTTGTTCGATGACGACGTTTGGCCGACTTCCTTCCGTGACTGGCCTGGGCCCACTCTTTCGTCTCTTTTAAAGCCGTAGGTGACCTAAACTAGCCTCCCAGGGTACCTGTCAGACCCTCCACTTCTGTCTGTAGGATTTAGGTACCCCTGAGCTCACAAGGCTGTATCCAGTGCCTACACTGTCCGATACATGTGCGGCTAAGCCGGGCATCACAGTGCGAAAGAAGCCACTCCTTCTGGACATCACCAAAACCTTTTTAATAGCATCATCAACTGACTCTGCCAGAAATTTACTCGTGTATATGCGGATATTCTGATGAGCCCACACATACAGAGAACGGAAAACGGTAAAATAGAAGGGAAATATAATCCAAAAAAGACAACCAACTAATCCCGAACCTGTCCCTAACCTGACCTTGTCCCGCTGTTCCCGACTTGCGTGCTGGGAAAGAATACAGTAGGAGGATTCCCATCTCCCGGAATAAAGAGAAGAAAAGCTAGTACTGAAATAACCAGGTATAAATATAACGATTGAAATGAAAATAAAACAAAAAGAAGCCACCCGAAAAGGGTCCCGGTCGAGGCGCGGCTGAACGTCCAGTTGCAGTCAACGGCTGAGCAGCTACGGAGCCATGGGAATGTCGAGATTGATCCCGTTAAGATCACCGTTAATTCCGAAAAATTGGAACCTGTTGACAATTGCTTGGTTAGCTTGGTGCGAATACCGGGCCGTCGAACACCGAAAGGAAAGCCACTTACCAATCTTCAACGTTGAGCGCCGCAGGCACCGGCTGCCCGGGGGCTGAACTGGTACTCCAGCTGTCACTAGGGCTGTTTCCATCCTGCGGCGCCGCGTTGTCATATCCCTGCCAGCCACGCTTGCCGCCGTCCATACCAGCTGCAGGTCCTCCGTGACCGCCATGGTACTGGTTCGGTGCCACACCTGCCGGCACTCCGTAGCCCCCGGCATTTAGGCCCGGCGCGTATTGGGCTTCCATTCCGGGAATTTGTCCATGAGGAGGCATGACTTGCTGTTGGTGTTGTTGTTGTTGCTGGTGTTGCTGCTGCTGCTGCTGCTGCTGTTGAATCTGCGCCACGATGCTGGGATCTAGCGACTGATGCTGTTGCTCCGGAGACACGCTTTGGAACATCGGGAGAGGAGCCCCTTCAGGGAAGAGTTGACCAGGCTGGAAGTTTTCCCACAGCGACTGCGATAGGTTGGGCGAGTTGCGCGTGAACAGGTACAGATCCGGAGGAGTTCCTGGGGTTGAGAAGCTGGGATTGAACGGAGTCGTCGGTCGGGTCTGCGCTCGGGACGCGGTGCCTCCCATAAAAGTATCCACGTTCTGCTTGTGAGGAGGAGGCGGCGCGATTGTCGGGCTCGCCACGACCCCGGGTCCTGTGGATGGAGGAGCTGCTAAATTATTAGCATTTCTATGTTGGTGTTGCGGTCCCGGTACGCCTTGGGGAGGGAGTGGGCCGGGCATCCGACCAGCCATCGGAGGAGCCGCCTGGATTTCGTGGGGTAACGTCGCCGATGCTGCCGCCGCCGTCGCCGCCGCCGTCGCGTCTCTTGCTAACTGGCTATCTGCACCGAAGGGGGCTTCCACTTTGACAGGGCCAAATCCAGGTTGCTGAAGCTGCTGCTGTAACTGCTGCTGTTGGACCTGCAGTTGATGCTGCAGCTTGTGCTGCGCAAACTCATTCTGCATTTCCTCATACTGCTTCTTGGCTGCCTCGGTTGCATTGCCCTCCAGCTCCGGCGGCTGGTTCCCCAGAACTTGGGCTTGCGTAGTCTGTTCCAACTGAACCAGGCTTTGATGGAATTTGCGGTGTCTCTTACCTCCGGCCTTTTGTAGTCGTTCTTCAAGAACCTTATTGCCCAAGATTGACTCAAACAACCTGTACACCATCTTGCCCACGAGCCACACACTCGACACCGACTTGAGAGAATCCATGCACACCTTGATTCTCGTCTGTGTCACTTGTTGCACCGATGGCACCGGGGACTTCATCTGGTACACATGCATGATGAGCGCCGAGAAGAGGCTGTACACAACAAAAGCCGGACAGTACCGGAGCTGGTCCCGGGCCACTAGGTTTTCAATGATCGATGTGATCATCGCTGCCGCCTGGAAAGCGATATTTCGAGACGGGTAAGCGTAGCCCATCAACCGGTGGGAGCCACTGGGGGGCATATGGGCTCGGTGCAGGAGACAGAGCGTGGTATAGTAGTTCAAATGCAGCAAGGCCGGCAGGAATGTGTGGCTTTGTGCTTCCCAATACACAATCTTCGGGCAGTTCTGCAGCCAGTCGGCCAGCGCCATATCACTATGAGTGAGATCTAGAGCCGTACGACGGCCCTTGGAGGCAACCGAGTACTGTTGGGCCAACACAAGCCCCATAATTTCGCATAGCTTGACATACTGCAGGAAGAAATGAACGGTGACCGGTTCGGGAGGGTATTCACTGGGCTGATCTGCCTCGTCTTCAATAAAATCCTCTTCGGTAAGCATTTCGACATCGGAATCGTCGAGGTTGATGTGAACGGGGCGGCCCAAGGCAACTGCTACCGACCGATCACGGGTGAACAACGTCCACCATATCCGCTTCCACAGGCGTTTGTCGGTCCGGCTAAGTTGTGAATGTTCAACGCTGCGATGCATACCAGAGCCCTGAGCAACAATGGTGGCAACGCGACTCCAGTAGAAGACGTTCTTGGTGACGTCTTCGGGACCTTCCCAGTACCATCCCATCAGCACCAATGACTGAACAAGAGTAACACGGTCGTCTTCATAATTGGCGTCGTACAGAGCCTTGGCTCGCTTGTAGAACGTCAGGGCTGCGGGGGTAGCGGAGCCATTCGCGTCCATGAGTTGTGGGTTAGTACAAACGCGGGAGCCAGCGAGCAAAACGGCTTGGAGAAGGAGGAGCGAAGGGGGATTTTTGGGATCACGATATTGCCGCATGAATCGAGTCCGGTTGATGATGGGAGCAATCGGGTGGACCCATCGGAAAAATGCCTCGATCAGCTCGTCGCAGAGCGCACGGGGCGGGAGCAGGAAAGCTCCGCGTTGCTGGAGGATGTCGATTTCGATATTGTCCAGTTCGGTTAGGCGGGCACGGGAGCCTCTGATATTCTCGGGGAGAGGGTAATGAACAGTATCGCTCATGCCCTGACGGTCCTGGATTAGCAGAGTCAGGTTCGACGACTCACCGAGGAAGGCAACACGGCCAGCCTCGGTGATGGGGGCGCGAGTGAAGCGCGGCTTGGTGAGGTTCAAATAGGTGCCGTTATCCATATCATCCTTCCGTGCTTGAACCTCCAGCAGAGAAGCGGTTGACAAGCCGCCATCTGAGGTGTGGAATGGCTTTGGCTCCGACACAGCCAGCGATCTCGAGGTGGTATGGCCGGAAGTCGTGGACGCTACATCGTCTCCGGGTTCACCATGGTCACTGTGCAAGGCGAATATGTCAGCCAAATAACCGTGAAAATTGCATCTGGACGCGCTGATTCGAGACAAGTGGTCGGAATGACAGATAGCAAGGGAATTCGAACCTATCCGAGTCTTTGAACTGAGCAGTTGTGGCGCCGCCGCCTTGTGGCTTCTTTCTCTTCAGTGTGGGGATGCGACATTCGATCTGGAAGGCGACACAGTTCGTGCAAGGGACGCCTAAGCTGGCGGCGTCGCATCTGACCTTTCTCGCGTGGCATGTCTACATGGCAGGATAGAAG
The DNA here is from genome assembly GCA_001510565.1 of Knoxdaviesia proteae. Lineage (NCBI taxonomy): Eukaryota > Fungi > Ascomycota > Sordariomycetes > Microascales > Gondwanamycetaceae > Knoxdaviesia > Knoxdaviesia proteae. The sequence goes on from LNGL01000026.1 coordinate 851,669, forward strand.
GAGGCAGTTAGTATAAGCCTCTTCCAGTGGGTAAGTGAAACTCTGAAGATATATGAGTGGCGTTTGAGGCGGCCGGGAATTGGCAGTGGTCAGGTCACGCGGGTGTCCCGGAAACGCGGAATATGAGCGGGAAAATGGAGAGAGCTGATGATTACGAACCTCGCATGCTCTCGAAGCTCGTTGTCTATATCACGGGCGTATACACGAAAATGCGTTAGCAAGAAGACCCATGTGAATAGCGTAAATAGACTGTTTTACGAAGCTGGAGCGCATTCTATCTTTGCGTATTAAACGCGTAGAATCAAGCGTGACGCTCTTTGTAATGCTGTAAGGGAGAAGTTTCACCTTCGAAAGCTCATATGCGCCATGGCGGCAGTAGCTGCAGCAGCGGAAGCAGCAGAGTTTGGGGTACGAGAGGGAGGAGAAGCGGAAGACGCGGCATGCTGGGACAGCGACCCGGCCGCCGGAGAGCCGGCGGCATTCATTTCAACATCCATAATGGCGGCAAGAAACGCGAGGAGATGCGGAAAGCGCTCGAGAACGGGTGGTTATGGTGCTGCAAAGCCAAGTTACACGGTCGTGTGATTGAATTTGAGATAGAGGTTGTTTACGAGAGAACGTAGAGAAATGATGAGATATCAGAAAAAAAACGAGGCTACCCGGATATTGGGACGAGAGGAGAGAGAAGAAGAGAAAAAGAAGAAAAATATGACATATATCAAAAGGAGAAATGCAGAGAGCGAGTGAAGATTCAAGGAGACGTAAATGTGGGGTAGGATCAAATTGTAGAAGGGATGACAGAACAGACGAAACGGGGGCAAAAGATCGGGAGTCGGTAGAGGAAGGAAGAAGCGGACGATCTTGACGAATGGACGATCCTGAGGTTGATGTTGTGTAAGAAATTCGGGGCTCCGAGTAGATCCGGAACGGGATGTGCGGTGAAGACGGAAGAGTCCGGCGACGAGACGAAGGAGACTAAGAGAGGGAAGGAGCGAGGGGCGTGAGGGGGGGAGAGAGATATATGGGGTAATATGCGATGAAAAGCGAGAATCGCAATATTGGAGATATGGAGAATGAAGAGGAAAAAGGATGAAAATTGGAAGAGGAAAAGTGTGGAGGGAGTCGAAGGTTAATGGAAAAAAAGAAATGGAACAGGAATCAAGCGACGAATAGAGAAGAAAGCCGGATGGCGGAGGATCGAAGGGAAGGCGCTGCCCAGAGCTATAGGAAAGTTCGGGGTGGGGGCGGGCGGGCTAGAACATTTGACTTGGGGAAGAGGAAGGAACAACGGCGAAAAAGAAAACCGGGTCGACAGGAAGGAAGGAAGTGGAGCGAGATGGAAGGTGCGGAGGAGGAGAAGATGGAAGGTGCGGAGGAGGAGAAGAGAGAAGGAGAGAAAGAGAGGGAGAAAGAGAAAGGAAGGAACGATGAAGCACGACGCCAGAGGGAAGGAAAGCAAGCGAGCGAGCGCAGCTGTGAGAGAAGGAAGGAACCCGAAAAAGAAAAAGAACACACGGCAAGAGCAAACGGCCAGGTCACATTTGTCGTTTTGGTACGAGGGACAATGCAGAACGAAGACTTGGCAAGAGGCGTGCGCGGGGGAAGTAACGAGGAAAAAGTCAAGTTACAGAAAAAAAAAAAAAAGAGCAATTTGCGGAGAGACAGGATGGGATTTGGGATTTTTAGAGCGAGCCAAGAGTCTTCTTGTTCGGGTCGGACGAAAAAAAAAAAAAGGACGGCGTAGTCTCCCAGGCAAGAAAATAAAAACCACCCCAAAAACGACACATGGAGGACATACAACCCAACCAACTCTCGTACCTGTAGAATTTCTGGGTGCAGGTGTTGTCACTAGTGGGTTTAATTACTTAATGGTAGCACAAGTCAGTCAGTGATGGTGGATTTTGACTTTTGGTGCAATTGCCGGTGCAACAGGCGGGCTGAGGAAGGCACGATGACGGGGGGTGTGAGTATTTTTTAGAGGGGGGTGAAAACGACCAATCAACCAGGTGGTGGGTGCCGTGGAGATGAAGAAGGAGCGACATGTCCGTTGATGAGTGAGAGAAGGGAAAGAGCGATCTGGCGTGCATGGAAGGTGCAGAGAACAGAGCAGGCAAGGAAAGAAGGCAAGGCGGCGTCGGCGGCCGAGTGACTTGCCGCAACAGCAGGCAAGCCTCTCGCTTTCGAATTTAACTGGTAGCTTCACATGTGACGGAACAAAGCAACGAAGATGCTAAAGATGCGACAAGGTATAATAACGTGGGTACTTGCTCATAAAACCGTGGGCGGGGCTAGGAAAGACGCGCCGACGAAGCATTTGGTAGGTACTGTATTTCGCTTTTTTCTCCAACGTGTTACATGCATAAAGGGTATTATCGGTAGGGCAAGACACCCCCCAAAAGGGTTGCACGGCAGGTGCGGGTGGGAGTAAAGAGAAGGAAGTATGGCTTGAGTTTCTCTGGCTGTTCCTTCCAGTCTCGTTGTCAGCAAGTGCATAAGCGGTTTAAGATGATAGACAAGAGAGGGAAGGAACTGACAGGATCTGATCAAAAACAACACGATCACGTAAGTTGATGAGACGAGATATTCCCGTTATGTGCATATACCGGATATTTGCAAGATACAAACGTGTACACTATGTGATCATTCCGCAGGCCTCTGTCTTCTAGGCAGAGGTCTACGAGTCGACGCGGCCCATCTGCAGAGGAGAGTGCCAGGAAATTGGAGAAGTTGGACAAGACGTTTGAACTAAGCCTAGGAGGAAACATCCATGCAACTCTGAGATGGTGCGTCTGTGTGCAGAAAAAAGAAAAGGCAAAAAGGATACGCTGAGTCGCCTAAGCTGCAGCATCAGCTTTATAGGGCGACGGGGTCACATTCTGGCCAGCTGAAGGAGCCCCGGATAGGATTTGAGTGATGGGGACTGTCACCTCCTGGATATTCTTCCCCCTCGCCTTGGCATCTTATCGAGTGAGAGCAAAAGAGAGAGAGAGAGAGAGAGAGAGAGAGAGAGGGAAAACGACGAGTTACGTCTGCAGTGGTGCTACCGTTTGACAGCCAACGTGGGAGCATGAGACCGGTAGAGCTGGAGTTAGACAGATTGGGTCTGTACGAGCTCGACGATGGTTGCAAAGGACCAGATTCCAGGCCGCGAATCCGACGGCTGTTGCGGAGTGGTGGTACAGACACACGGCCAGTCGCAAGCTTCTTGTTTGTCGGTATCACACGCAAGGCCTGCCGCATCGGGCCATCATGATACACACACACATACATACACACAACACATATATGTACATCTTGCTCGTTTGCTTCGTACGGGGACGTGCGGCATTGCAATAGATTCTGTGAACACTTTTGAGTTTGCGGCCGGTTCGCCGAACCGAAAACATCACAAGAGGGTTTAACCATGTCTCCATTCCCGCCTAGCTTGACAGCTCGGCGCCGTCTCCCTCGCCCCTCTTGCTTAGGTTTTAGGGTTATTGATCTGTCTTGATACCTACGGTCATTGTATTCGATTCAACATCACTCTTGCGAGTCAGTTGGAAATACTAATTGCTGAGGAAAGAAGAAGAAAGACATGCTTCCCCTCATTTTTGAAAATATAAAGCCGCTATCTGTCCACCAGATATTTGTCCTTAGACTCTCCTTCCTCAAGCTTTTCTCTCCACCTTGGGCATACTCGCTTCCGCTTTATACATAGAGAAGAAATGGATCACGGCCGGATTGTCGGCGATAAGATAATCCCGGTGGACGTCGAACCGGATGTGCCGTGAGTTGCTGCTCTTCTTGTTTTCTCCATCTAGCCTGGTTTTTCTCACACGTTTAATATGTCTCTATACTAACCAACGGTGGGTGGGTTGATCTTTCCGTAGCGACCGCGACCACAGCGCCGGCGACAACTCCGACGACTATGACGACGTTGACAGTCAAACCACATGGGAAGCACTGGTGACTCGAGGAATGGCTCAGTGCGATGCTAAAAAAGGCCGGTAAGGGTCACATCCCCATAGTTTCCCCCACCCCTTCCTGCAATCTATCTAAGAGTGAGTGCACTAATGTTTCCTGCAACTGAAACATATATAGTGTTATCACGGTGGTACGCGTTGGCCCTCGCCAGTTCTTTTTTGGCGTCTATGGCATGTCATTGCTTGAGTGGGGGTCGGCCGTGCTCACCGGGGTCATCATCGGTTGCACGGCCGGGTGGGTGTATGCACACTGGTAGATATATCACAGTGATCTAGTGCACACTCTGGAAATAGCACATGAGCTCTTTTGGTTGTCAGGTCTGGGTTGTCCTGAGATGGAGAGAAGGATATCGGACCCATATCCGATGTCAAGCACTACCGTCTCCTTTAAGACCATCACTTTGTTTAGAGAAAGAGACCTCGAATAGATTCAAACATGGCAATGGTGATGCTCGTCGATATCTTGCTGGGACATGGTGTCCTGGCCTTCATCTTTATTCTCCTCTCTCCCCAATTTGATTCTTCTTCCTCTTCTTCTTGTTTTTTCCCTTTCCATCGGATTTCCTAAAGCCCATTCCCCTCCTCCAGTTAGTTGCCGATTCCGATCTTCCGATCATCTAGTCATTTTCGATCACGCGCAGTCGTTACCGTTCAGCGTCTGACACACGCAATGGGTCCGCTTCCGGCACCGGCTATGGACGCGCCGGGGTGCCCGGGCCCTAGAGTCCGCCCCCGCCATTCCTGCGGCCCCGAGTGATGACAACTGTACCATCAAGCTGGCTCAACCGTAAGCACCGCCACGGCCACACAAAAGCTTTGCATCCCCCCACCCAGAAATGGCTGTGTAGACTAGTTTACTGACCATGTCGAGGTGAAAAAGTGGAGGGACTTCTACCCTCCACACGAACATCAGCCCGATGGCCCAAGTCATTTGGGGCCTTGTTGCGGCATTCGTGTCCGTTGGCTGTTTCTTCGTCGTCTAGTTGGCGGCGAAAAGCTCCAAGTCACGCTGGGGCCGGATGGCGTTCCGGGAAAATCTAGTTAGTCAATATATTTTTCCAGGAGGATTTTTTGGGGCCTCTTCATGCGCAAACCAGCACCCGGCGAGGGTTTTATTATTATTAATTTTTTTTTATAAACATATCTTGTTCCAATCCATGCCAGTGACTGTAAATGAGCCAGCCATATATGTGATGTGACGAAGTCACAGGTTGACAAGTAGAAGAATAAAGCTTCCTGTCCTCATCAGGATTGCTTCTTGGTGGTGACGGCACGTGAACACGCTGACGTTAAGAAAAGGCCCTGAAAGATGGCCGATATATCTGGAGGGAGTATTTGAGATACTCACTTGTTAACTGGGCTGATGAAGGCGAAAGAATACAGTGAATGACATGGTGGCAACATCACGCCTGTCCCTTCTTCGGAGTGCCGGAACGATCAACAACAGCACCTAGCATGGCCCAAGTGTCCAAATCACCACAATAAAACGGGGTGCCGGAGAAATTGGATTTGGCGGCACAGCAACCCATAACACACAGACAGGGGAGCAAGGGACTCTGGGACCCTTACTTGTTGCTGTTCAGTGGAGATTGACCTGGTTCAGATAGGACAAGGGAAGAGGGTGGATTCGGGTGGCGGCCAAGACGATGTCGGGCCCTGGATATTGGTCGCCGATTTCCAGCATCTGTAAACTGTATGTTGGTATGTACAGTACCATGTACTATGTAGTATCAGTATCACCCTCCGGCGTAAGGTCTCCGGGGCTTGCCACCTGGCTGGAGAGTTTGAGATACATTGTGCGACAAGCAAAAGACGCCGGTGATCTCGGTGGTTCTGTAGTGTGACAGAATCCATTAATCGCTTGTTAATCCTAACAGATTTAGAGTTCTCCGGTCCGTTCTTCTTTTCTTTGCATTTGTCAGTCCCCGGCGAATTGTTCCTTGTTTTTTTCTCTCTCCTAGCCTCTTCTTCTCGACCCGACGAAAGACGACGACGTCTCATGGCGGCAGATGGACATCAGCGCATAACTCCGAGAGAGAGAAAGAGAGAGAGCCAACCCAAATCTAATGTAAGTAAGTAAGCCAGCCGCTTGTGCAAAACGGGGGTTCATTTGTACACGGCCGAGTGGGCAGAATCTCCGATCCGGCGTCCGAAACCCCGCTCCCGGATTCCGGGTCCGGCTGGGCCCGCCATGTGCCGAAAAAAAGTAGCGACGCGCCGGACAAATGAATCCATGTTCCGCGATGTTTTCTTCGCCGATCGGGATTTATTGTTCGAGAGAAGACCAGAAGGCAGATTCACTGTAACATTCGACATCGCTTTTGGCAGTCTGGAAACCCCGGGGGAAGCCAAGTCCCCGTTCGCTTGTCGCTCCGTCTGTCGGCGGTTGGTGGGGCCACTTGTGTGTCCTTTTTTGGTTTTTTTTCTGGGGGGGGTTTGCCCGTCTCAACCAAAGCCGAATCGAAGAAAATCAAAAACTAAATATTCAACGGACGAAAAAATGGAATTTAACTTAACGGACTGCTCAAGTTCATGAAGGGAAATCCTAAAGCCAGGGGGCGTGTGTGTTCTGTCCAGGTGTCCACCGGCGGGAGCGTTGAAAGTCCGTCCCCTGCTCTATTGGGCCACCCAGCGTAACCATGCAAGGGGATTTATTAGAGAGAGGAGAAAAAAAGAGATCGAGGACCTTTTTGCAGATCGACTTTCACATGTTACCAATGGACGTTCGGGCGTTTCTTTTCTCGGAACTGGCGAGAGAAAGGATAAAACTGCGAGGTAATCTCATCCCCTCTCTGCCCCCTTTCTTCGGTTGTTCCGCGTCACCACGCGAAATTATGAGAAGTGGCCTGTTCTGAATAGGCACAGACAGATGTTCTCTTTGATGAGGGCTTAATCTTGGAATTTGCTGTTTTCTGACGAGTAGCCAAAGTGTGTGGTGTTCGGGCCAGATCGTAGGTGGTGTGGTGTAAGAGAAGAGCCGATCGGCTCTGGGTCTAACCCTAACCCGGCCCTTGAATAACAGTGCACATTTCCAGTCGTGATTCACTCACACACCAGCGTGCCGTCCTGTAGTATTACATACTAATGATGCTCTCGCGGCCTTGCTCATGGGTCCAGGGGCACAGAAGGCCAGGAACCGATCCAAACATCCCTTTCTCTACATGGTCCACGCGGCATATTTCAGGTGGCTGAAACCTCTTTAGTGACAGCTCCCTCCGCTCCGTGCCTCGAAATCTAATAACTGTTGAGCCAGGGACCTTACAGGCCACGCACCCAATCTTTGCTATCAGAATACGGGTGGCTCCGAGAGTGTGTGTGTGCTATACGAGTGTAGGGCCGATCTGTTGGTCCGTCAGTAAGTTTGGCCTCAACAAGAACCCTCCACACGACACTGCACATAGAATATACAAGACAGGAACCCGGACGTTTGGATCTTCCCGAGAAGACTCGCAGCTGGTATGTCCTAACCGATTCGAGCCAGAATAACCGCGTATGACGAAAACAAAAAGCACTAAGCTAGACATTGAACAACGGACTCAGCATTCTACTGTATAGTGGTGTAAGTCCGGATAGTCTAGTCCAGCACAAGCTGACGTGAAAATTCAGTCCAGGTCGGGGGGAGAAGCAGCTTCAATGTATAGCTTCGGATCTTGAAAAACGAGAAGCCAGGCAAACCTGGACTCAGCCATCGGGGGTTCATTTTCCGTGGTGCCGAGCGAAAGCTGGCCCATGCCGGTGGGCCACCCACTACCAACGTGCAAGTGTTCGAGTCCCTGGACCAACAGGCAGAGCCGCACCGGCGATTCTACTCACCGATCCGTGGGATGGTGGATAGAAAGTGCGGTTACAGACAGCTAGGGGGGCGGTGTGTAAGTGTGGCGAGCAATGTGTGCGCGTGTGTGGCATGGGATGTCTGCTTCTCCACTGGTAGTCGATGAGGCTCTTCCGCGCGCGCTCTCGCGTCCGTCTCTGGACTGCAGATAATGGGCATTCTTCACACACACACATGACATATGATGTCTCTTTCCCCTTCCCCCAATTTGGCCCTCGTCGCCGGGTTCCGTTCGTTCGAGAAGCCCACCCCGATTAAGACACTTGATCCACCGCCACCGTTCAGATTGAAGGGGAAAAAAAAGAAAAAAAAGAGCCTTCACTTTGAAGAATTCACTGCTCCCCTGCGGACCGCGGCGAAAAAGTTCCATGGGCTCCGGCATAATCATCTGGAAAAGCTGAACGCGTCTCAGCGGGTACAATGCAACGTTAGGATGTGACCTCGATAGATAGGCAGATAGTGGCTTGGACAGATTGCATCAAGCAGGAGCGGCACAGGTACACTGGATGTCTAAGGTGGGAAATTCGTGCTGAGGGTATATCTATATGGAAAAGAATAACACCAAGCCAAAGAATGAATCGTGAAGGGATGAGACAGAGATGGGATGGATTAGAAGAGATAAACAGGAGGAAATGCATTAGAATGAGCAATTATAAGTTAGCCAACATCGCCATGAGCCAGGAGACCAGAATGAAAAACCACCGAGAAATATGAAATAGGAACACGAAAGGGAAATCTGAAAGAAAAACGAGAAAAACATGTAGTATTACACACCAGCACGAAATCACCCCTTCGTCGCCTCCTCCGCCGGACCCGGCACAGCCACATCATCCACCTCGATGCCGCCGATAAACAGGGCACTAACGCCCTCAAGCGCCGACACGAACACGCAGAGCAAGCTGGCGATGGCGAAGTGCGAGATGGTCGACCCGATCTCCAGCCACGAGCCCTCGTCCTTGACGACCCAGAAGAAGTACAGCGTCAGGATGTCGCTGACGGCCACAGCCACCATGAACAGCGCCGACGGCGCCACACCGAGCCGCAGGTTCAGCACCCCCAGATTCGCCGAGATCAGCGCGAACGGGATCATCAGCTTCAAGATCAGCATCGCACCCTGCGAGAACGGGTCGAAGATCGGCACGAGCCGCGCCACGCTGTCGAGACTGAACGCCGAGATGGAGGCTACGTTGCCCGTGCTGAAGAAGGCCGATTGCAGGAGGAAGAAGAAGAAGAGCGCGACGCGGGCGTCGCCGAGACCCAGCGGCCGGAAGGGAGACGCCGGGGAAGAGGCGGCGGTTGTGGTAGTGGCAGCTAGTCCAGTGGCCGCAGCTGTGGCTGCGCTAGAGGTCTCTCCTTCGGGCTTTGTCGTGCTGTTGGACGCAGCCTTGCCCTCCTCGGCAAGCCGGGTCTCGTACACGGCATTCTCGATCCTCACCCAGGCCACCAGAAGAACGCTGAACGCAGCATAGAACAGACCCTCGTACGATATGGTAAGGATGACGAAGGTCGGGGCACACGTGAGGAACAGCACTAGCAGACGGTGCATGTAGTGGTTGTTGGGTTGGAGGCGGTAGGTCAGGGGCATCAGGAACGAGGTAACTACAAGCCTGTGTTAGAGAAGGGGTTGAAAGGAGTAAAGAGACATGGCAGCAAAGATGGAACAGGGAAGAACTTACTTAGAATCAACCATCCGACAATCTGGTTTCCGCGCGGAAGACCGATCTTAGTCTTGATGGAGATGGCACTCGACCGAGTAACCAGCATGGCCAGGGCAATCAGGCCGATCTGGATGCCCGTCAATGCGCGGGTAATCCGCGAGTTTGCGTGGTTGTGGGCCGGCGACGGCTTGGACGAGAAGTCCGAGAGGATATTAGACTCGAAGATCAGGTACAGAACGCCAATGAGGACCATGGGGACTCCGCCAGCAAGACTATGTTTACATGTTGCGGTTAGACATGCTTAGAAAGTGAGTCGGGGCGAAGTACTACTTACATAAGAGTGACGTTCTCCTCCTTCATGGCGGGGAGCAGGGTGAATGTGCTCATCACCAAGCACGAGAAGAACCAGGTGGTGACCAGACCGACATGGCTGTTCATGAAAGAAAAGCCGTAGGTGACCGGCCAGAACGCTCCGATGATGTACAGAACAGTGAGGATTTCGCGGTGGATATAGCCATTAGCCTATAGAGAGGTGAAGGTTAGACGACGGTGCAGCACGAGCTGTTCAGACTAGGATAAAGAAACTTACGAGGGCCACAACAACACCAATGTACAGCAGCAAGTTCAGCACAAACGAGAACACCTTGCCCCCAGACGAAATATGGCCGAACAGCACCTTGCGGCCCTGCACAAGACAGCTACGGCGCGCGTACACCTCTTCCCAGAAGAACACGGCGAAGAAAGCGTACAGGTAATAAGTCGGAGGGGACGACGACGAGATAAACGACGCGAACAAGGCCGCCAGCACGCTCGAGAAGGCGATGGTGCCGACAAGCCCGCGCGAGGGCGGCGACGCGCCCTGCACGACGTGCACGTCGACCACGACGGTCAGCGCGTAGGCCATCCAGCCGAGGTAGCCGATGGTGATGAGCGCGCGCAGGAACAGCCAGTCGTAGGTCTGCAGGTAGCGCAGGCCGTCGAGGCCGGTTTTGATCAGCGCGGCCGACTCCTCGATGGCCTCCTCGTACTTCTCGGCGTCGATCAGCCCGCGGATGTACGCCACGCGCTCCGCCGGCGACGAGTTGTCGGCGCCGAACGAGTCGAATGGCCGGTAGCGCAGCTCGGTGGCCTGCTTGGCCTCCTCCTTCACGCGGTACATCTCCAGAATGCCCTGCGCGTTCACGAGCGACGCCTCGGCCTTCTCGCGTAGGTCGGCGGATAGGTACGACAGCGGCAGCTCGCCGACCGAGTTGGCGGGGAACTCGACACCAATCAGGTAGGCCATCAGCGCTGCCACATCAGCTTGCGCCACGTCGTGGCGCTTGACGTGGCCCAGGCCCCACGGAAGAGAGTACTCGTCGTGGCCAGGGGCAACCGCGCCGGGGGTCAGGACCGGAGGGGCAACTCCGGATCCCCACGCGATCAGCGGAGTGCGGGTGTTGTCGGGGTGGCCGTCGCCGTGGCTGCCGTAGTCGCTCATGCCGTGATCGGCGGTGAACACAAACGCCGTCCGGTCGTCCTGGTAGAAGTTTTGAATAAGGTCCACGGTCTCGCGGACACCCTTATCAACGGCCTGAATATTAAAGAGGTACTCCTTTGAGAACGGACGGTATGTATGGCCGGCAGTATCGATTCCGAGGAGATGGAGGAAGAAAACGACACGGTCCTCGCGGAGGGCGGTGTTGAGGGTCTCGTTGGTGGCAGCCTGGGCAAACAGGTCGTTGATGTGCTCGAACACCCAGTAATCAAGGTGGACGCCCTCCTGCGAGAAGTCCTCTAGATCGGCGCTGTACATCTCGGCATCGACGCGGCCGGGCACAGCACCCTGCTGGAACATCGGCAGGATATCCGGGCTTCCCCAGCTCCAGGTGTGGCGGCTGCGATTGAAGACACTGTCGAAGTTGACGGGGTTGAGCTTCCAGCCGGTGGTGACGGCGGACACATCCTCGTAGAGACCGGCGATCAGGGCCACGTGACCCGGGCGGGATTCAGTAGGGACTCGCGTATGGGAGATGCCGAATGTGCCGTGTTCCAGGACACGGGATCGGAGGTACGGCGCCAGCGGTCGCGGCACAAGGTCGTCGTCGGACTTCGGGTACGGATCGGGGGTCGGCTCGAAAGCCTTGTCGGCACGGAGTCCGTCTCCTACAGCAACCGAAGAGAGGTATGTTAGCGACCATTGTGGTAAGTCAAGAGTGCGAGGGGATAGAGCCGCTCCTGTCCAGCTCGAACGAACTATATATAGACAGACAGTTACATATAGACATCTACAGATGCATATCCATACCTACAAACAGAACCAGGCGATCTGCAGGCGGTCTCGAGCCGGGTTCTCGCGGAATGTTGAACAGGCGCATTCCAGACACAATTGGACTAACGAAGTAGACATCGAAGATTGACATCAAGTAGATAAGATGGAACACCACTGCCAGGGCTGAAAAGCCCCAGCGAACTGAGAAAGACATGGCTGTGAATTTTGCGACTGGAAGAGAGGGGAGAGGAGGAGGAGGAGGAGGAGAGAGAGTGAAGTTCAACCACAGCTCCTATACAAAGACAGACATTGACAAGGAAAGAAGGGAGCTATTCATAGGCCGATAGAAGGACAGTGGAACAATGAGGCAGAAGCCTAAGAAGAAGCTCAAAAGAACGGAGTAGCCCCCAGCGAGGTGTTACTAATCCTCGTGATGGTAGGTGATCTAGATGATCGTGAAGAGGGGCTTTTGCACTGCCAAAAACTGGCCCTGACTGCTGAGCAAATACACACAAAAGGAGCCTCGTCGTGATATTAACGAGCAAGACTGAGGAAGCAAGAAAAGAAGAAGGAGAGAAAAGAAGAAGAGCTGCATAAAAGGAGTGGTGGTGAAGCGAAATCAAAACCAGAAGAAAATGTCGTCGTCAATTCATGAGAGTGTAAAGTGGATTCTTTTTACGTGTGCTGCTCAACCCTGATGGGCGATCAATTGAAGCTCCTTTTTTTTTTTTTTTTTGGTCGAGCTTTTTGGCTGCACAGAACGTCAGCTCCAACGGAGGCGCAGTACTAGGTACTTCAAGTTACACCATGTTCACTGTTGCCACTCGTGTACTGCTACTTTATCTGCCCCTGAGCAACGTTCCAGAACGCCATTGGCGCGCTGATGCACGTGGAAGGAACGCAGAATTCTACGGGTTAAACCCTTACATTTCATGAACAAACGAAAGTCATATTCAGGTACCCAAACGATGCAAATAGGTCAATCATGAATGCAGTACGGCGTTGAACGCATCCTTGCTCATCCTCCCAAGACCCATAAACCTGCTGAAATTCTCAAACTCCGGGTATCAATGTCA
>LNGL01000026.1:864454-956725 GCA_001510565.1 Knoxdaviesia proteae
CCCCCCCCCCCTCACCCCTATCCAACAACCAACCAACCAGGCACACTTCCCTCACAAAGCCCCAGCAATACAAGACCACATCTGGTTCACTGTGGCGCATCCATGAGTGCGCGGTACACTCGGCTGTAGAACCGGACGGCCTGGGGGCGGGGGAATGTGATGTCTTCCACGAGATAGTCGGGCAGTATCTCGATGAGGTCGGAGTCGCGGTTCTGGTCGAGCTGGGGGCGGTATGTGCACTGGGCATCTTCCATGGCGTCGGAGCCTTCTTCGACGGCAAGCTTGAAATGGAGGGCTAAACAGAACAGAGAATCCGTTAGAGATACTTCGAAAACACGAGCACGGCTGGAACAGGTGGGTGGATACGTACTTCCGTTGCGGCCTGTTTGCAGGCAATCATACACATCCTCGCCGTCAGTGCGCCGGACACCCCGCACAATGAGCCCTGTAAGGTCGCCGTACAGCGTCTCCTTCATCTGCGACGCCTGCACCATCTCTGCGCTGGGGCCCATGCGGCTCATGACCGACGACTTCACCGCGCTGCCCGGGACGCTCGTCATACTCGACGTGTCGGTGGTGCGCAGCGCCGTCACCTTCATGTTGAGCGACTTGGTCTCGGCCTTGCTGTCGGCCAGTGCCTTTTCGAGCGAGGCGATCTTGGCCCGCAACTGTTCGCTGGCTGCTTCACTTTCGTCGAGCTGCTTCTGAAGCCCGATGCTTTCTTTGGCGGCGGCTGTTTGGATCTTGACCTCCTCTTTGAGTTGGGATATCAGTTGCGCGGCGACTGCGACAACAAGACGTGTCAGTAACAGAGGGATATAATGGTCAAGCTTAGTCAGGGGGAGAGTCCAAGTAACGTACGCTGTGCTTTCTCGTCGGTCTGCTTCTTCAGCCTATCAAAGTTCTTCTCGGCCTGACTGATGCCAATATCTCGGAGGTCCCGGTACTTGGCTTCGGCTGCATCAAATTTACGGGTAATGTCCCCCAATTTGCGCCGCAGAGACACGTCGCTCTGTTCAGGGTCGGACACGCGCTGGCTGCGCACACTGGACGGCACGTGGCCGGTCGTGGACGACGACGGAAGCACGAGGGCCGACTTGGCCGGAAGATCCTCTATCTCGTCTTCAGCCTCGTCCATATCGACGTCCATGTCGTCTGCCACTTGTGTCTCGGGTATTTCGACTTCGCGCTGTCTCCTCTTCGGCTTGCTGGCGGGGGGCGGCGACGCCGGTGCGGGGGGTGCTGCGGCGGCGGGGGCAGGTGCTTTTCCGGCCCGTTGTCTGCCACGGCCAGTCTTTGCCACGGGTTCGGGTACGACTTCGGGTTCTGGCACGGCATCAACGGCCGACTCTTCCATCGTCTGCTGGGTCTCGTCGTCCAACTTTTCCGTCTCTTCAACCGGCGCAGCGGCGGCAACCGAAACCTTCTTCGGTCGGCCACGCGACTTGGCGGCCGGCTCAGCGGGAATGGCGGCAGCAGCATTGGTGCGGTTACTCGCAGTCGTAGCCTGGCGCGCCACCGGCTTTGAGACCTTATTTGCAGCGGGCGGTCGGCCCCGGGCCCTCTTCGTGGTGGTGGTAGCCATTGGCTTCGATGGAACTGGGCGGGACGGTTTGGAGTGCGCGGTTCGGGCAATTGACTCGAAGCTGGTTTCTTCGTCCTCTAAATCGGAATCAACTAGGCTCATCATCGTGGCGGTAGGAAAGTAAGCAATCAAGCTGTAGATACAGAGCGATATCTTCGTAACAGTAATACTCGTAGCAGTGCAAAAAATAAACCAAAATAATTCTATGTGCAGATAATTTTGGGGTGATTGTGGTTTTTGGCTTCACTTTCCCTGGATGAAAAGGAAAGCGCGCGTCGCGTGTTGGTTCCTTCCAGTTTCACGCGACAGGAAACGAAGCGGCCACAAGTATGGAGTCACTGCACGGCAGAAAGTATTCGCACAGCCAAACCCAAGGCCAAAATCATGAGCGAGGCAGGAAAACAGCAAAATCACGTGTCAGTGTTTTTTATCAGTTCTATCTTTTTTGGTACAAGCTTCCAGACGGTGGCCAGTCCATCTTTTTTCCATTCTTTTAGCCAGTCGTCTTGCAACACGAAGTCAGAAAAAGAAATTCCTGAAATCAAAACTTTTGTTTTATTCAGGGGTGTCAATCCTGTTCCTTTCTCATTTCTCATTTTCCTACTTGTGTAGCTCGACCCTGGAGTTCCGTTCCAATTTCAGTCACGCAACATCGTCATCGGCAGCGTTCAGGAAAGACCCTAAGAGAACGATAAGGGCAACTTAACTCTGCGGCAGTGAGACAACGCGTTCCCGGGCCCGGGAACCAACCACGTCCGCCATGTCGGAACGACGCAAAATCGAGAATATCGTGGTTGATTTCCTATTAATAGCCGGCCTGGTACGACTGACCCCCAGCCCTGTTTTGATCAGTTTGAGCTGTATACTGCAGACGAAGCGATGCAAAGACACACAAGGCTGACCTATAATCTGCTGTTGAACACCTTCTAGGTCGCCACCGGAGCATACGCGTTCCGTCAAATCCTCTCTTCTCTCATCACCGACCCCGAAAAGGAGAAGCACGAGCAAGCCCGCCGGCGAGCCAAAACCCACCTTGAACGACTGGAAAAGGACCACAATGATAAGGTGTTAGCAGACGGCACCGGTGTTGTGCGGAAAGGGTTCCGTGTGGAAGACTTGGCCCTGAACGAATACGAGAGCGTTATCGCTCTGGATGTTGTATCTCCGGACGATATTCCTGTTGGCTTTGGCGGTATGTTACGGGCCATGATGTTTGGCAGTCCGGGGGGTTGGTGGGGTGGATTACCTACCTACCCCATAGATGATGACCAGCTACTAACGACTCACTTCCCAAAAAAACTGCAGACATCGGCGGCCTCCAAGACATCATCGAAGAACTGAAGGAATCAGTCATCTACCCTCTCACCATGCCGCAGCTGTACTCGCACGCCGGCCCGCTTCTGGGCGCTCCGTCGGGAGTTCTGCTGTACGGCCCGCCCGGCTGCGGAAAGACCATGCTGGCGAAGGCGGTGGCGAAGGAGAGCGGAGCATCGTTCATCAACCTGCATATTTCGACGTTGACGGAGAAGTGGTACGGAGACTCGAATAAGCTGGTGCGCGCGGTGTTCTCGCTGGCCCGCAAGATGCAGCCGGCCATCATCTTCATCGACGAGATCGACGCTGTGCTGCGCGCCCGTGCCAGCAGCGACCACGAGGCCAGCGGAATGGTCAAGGCTGAGTGAGTATAAGGCTTCGTGTTCTTAGTGTGAGGTATCCCGGTGACTCTATTCTAACCGTTCTCCGTTCTCCGTAGATTCATGAGCCTTTGGGACGGACTGGTGTCCGCCAACTCGTCCGGCCAACCCGCCCGTATCGTCGTTCTCGGCGCCACGAACCGCATGCACGACATCGACGAAGCCATCCTGCGCCGCATGCCGAAGAAGTTTCCGGTCCCCCTGCCCGCCAAGGAGCAGCGCAGACGCATTCTGCAGCTGATCCTCGGCGACATCCGGCTCGACACCGCCAACTTTAACCTAGACTACATTGTGCGTGTGACGGCCGGCATGTCCGGCAGTGACATCAAGGAGGCCTGCCGCGACGCGGCCCGAGTGCCGGTGCGTGAGTACCTGCGGCAACACTCGGGGTCGCTTAGCTCGCACCCCAGCATCGACCCCGAGCAGATCCGCGGGGTCCGCACCGAGGATTTCTTCGGCCAGAAGGGCGGCGGCCAGATCATCATGCATAACCACGCGCTCGAGGTCGCTAAGCACATCGCCGCGCAAACCCCGTCGACGTCCAACAAGGCGGACGCCGGGTCTGCGGACGAGTATGAGGATGTGGATGATGATGACGAGCCTGCCACCAGTAGACAGCCTGCCCGTGCGTAAACGTCGCTTAGCGGCCCAACTCAAATCAGTTTCGCTACCATTTTGTCTCGTGTCTTTTGTTTCTGTTTCATTGCAGGCGTTCGCTGTATGGGGATATCCGGAAGTTTCGATGGATATGTTGTTTGTCTTCTTCTTCTTTTCAAGGCTACCGTCACACTCCCGAGAACTGTAGCGGTCACCGAAGCGTTGCCGCCGTCAGGAATGTTCCAGGCTAAGAGAACCACTGTAAACAAAGCTTTATCTTCGGGCGGTGGGATTCAATGGAATCAGCAGGAAATGCTCACCCAAACACCCAAGGCGTGTGACGGCTGCGCGACTTTGTGTGTGATTTTGAGCCGTCTTAACCCCTTTTTGTTCTGCCATTGGCAATTGCACCAAAACGTCCTTCGGTGGAGGTCCTTCGGCGGAGGGACATCGGCCAAGGGCCGAGTTACTGGACAGCCGGGGCCGGATCCGGATATTTGCATCGGCGCTGGCACCGGCCCCGGCCCGGCCAGGTCAGTAACAAGCTGCTAGAAGTCAACAGAATACCTTCCTAGCTTGTGGAGACATGCTATTAGACATGAGCCGGCCTTTATTTCTTCCTCAATGATTCTTAGACTTCCAGGAGCTGAATAAGTTCAAATGACTGAAGCCTCACCTGCGAGGGAGGGAGCTTGCTTCCTTCCATTCAAGTATACCTCAAGCATGTAAGTGTTACTAGATTTATGCTTACTACCAAAGGAAAGAAGAACAACAGGCATCTAGAATCTCATGATCTCCTCATTACCAAACCAATTCTTAACTTTTCTTCATATCCTCTCACACACCCTCACCCTCACCAGTCTCGGATTTGTTCAGCTTCACCCTCTTCAAAGATGGATCAGTACCCGGACAACCCTAAGTGGTGGCGTGATATCACCACTGCTCAGGGCTTTTGTAATTACACTGGGCTTGGTAACTACTCCAAGCAAAGATTCCGTCCGCCTCCGGACAGTCCCACTGCCTGACGCCCACCTATCTCACCATGATCGCCCGGTCCAATTTGCAAGCGCTGTACTACAACCTCAACATCGGAATAGCCATGCCGTCTTCCCTATCACCGACCGATGACATCCTAATTCGGGCCTTGGTCATCTGGCTGGAAGGCTTACAAGGCGAGACGCCTCCCATGGATATTGTATCTAGTATCCAAGCCATGATCCCGACATCCCACCTTGTCCAACTACTCGATGACGTCCTCGCTAGTTTCGAAAACATCGCTCGTGCCTTTGCGAACGAGGAGATACCTAGTTGATCTGGCCCATTCAGTAGCGGCGACGTGTTCTCTCAGCTCATGGCGCAGCATCGTCAGTTCTCCGACTCTCCCACCCGGCGATCTCCCTCCACGACGATAATTAAACCCTCCGGAATCGGCAAGACCTTCTCCATGAAGCAGCTTGCATTCCGCCACAGTCTCTACGTCTCCTATACAAACTTGGCCGTACGGTCGAGCACCTACTATCTACGCCCGGTTCGTCTGGGTGGGATTCCCACCGCCATCAACTCTGATGCTGATGGCAAACCTCCCGGAATGGCAAGACGAGTCAAGGCTTGGGAGTTGTATTTGCGTCATCAGCTGCACCTGGCCAAGTCCTGTGAACCTATTGGCATTACGCCACCCGGCCTCTTTACCTTGATGAAGCAGGCGCCCTGCTCGACGGTGCGTATAACTGGAGACTCGGTACCTTGAGAACTGCTGCGGTAAATGCTGCAGCTCGGCTGATGGATACTGGAAAGAAAATCACCGACGGCCACAGCATCAACAGTCCCTATCCCTTATTTTTAGTGATGCTAGACACTTCATCCAAGATCAGTGGTTTCGCGCCGCCGCAGCAGTACGACCCCAGTCCCCAGTAGCTCAAGCAGGAGGTTCGCTCGCCGATCTATACCATCAGCTCATTCAATACCTTTGCGAAGTATGATGTTTCTATTGCAGATGGCTCGTGCCGCGCTGCTGATTTATTCTCGTTCGCCAGACCCCTATGGGGAGCCTTACCAAAGTCGGGCTATTCTGATGCGGCTCTTGTCGAAATAGCTGAGACGAAACTACAGGCGGGAGATCAAGCCGACGATCTGATGGTTTCTCTCCTCTCATATAGGATAAGCATTAATGTCTCTTCACCGGCGTTAGCGGAATGGATGGTGGCCTCTAAGATGCGGTATATTGTAGGCATATCACTCGACCGTAATGTCCCTAATACCACGCAACCCAGTGAACCGGTGCTAGCGTTTACGGCGTCTCGCCTTCTACAGTCCTCTGCTCCCCGGCTACGATGTACTCAAAGCTAGATAGCGTCTCTCCATGTGGATACCATAGACCCCGGAGACATCGGAGTACAGATTGCATCCCTGATGCTACTATTCCCGTCCGACTACGTGTCACGACCTTTGGCAAGTCCCCGACCGAAAGCCATACGGGTGTCCGAGGTTGTGGCGGGACGGCGGCGGCGGCAGCACGGCCGAGAAAAAAAGACTGAAGTGGCAGCAACGCTGACTCTGCGGTCCGGCGAAGTGGCTCAGATCCGCAGCAAGCCGGCGGATCTGTTGGCAGTCTGGCCCCTGACGTACACTGGCGAGATGGACAAGTTGGAGTACACGCGGAAGCTGGTGGACACGTTCGCGCACGATGGGGCAGAGCTGGAAGAACTGGAGGACGATGGCAACCAGTGATTCTTCGTCGGCATTTCTTTTCGCTGTATATGTTGAAGGGAACAAACCAGTTGACCGAAGAAGCATCCTCGTTGATGCGCCTCTCTGCAAGGCGAAGAAATAAGGCGGGCAAAATAAAGCTGCGTCCTAAGCGGTGAAAGCCCTGGGTCCGGGCGGTGAGGGCGTTCTTTCCGAAGTCGGCCGATAATGTGGCCCCACTGAATCACATCATCGACTCTTCCCCACATTTTCCCTGGATTTTTCTGGTATCGTGATTTCCCAATTGCTGGCTAAAAAAAGGTGTAACAAAAAAGTGCAGGAGCATCCGTAGCTCCTATCGTGACTGCTTCTTTCCGTTCCTAGGGGGTTTTTTTTTCTTTTTCTTTTTCTTTTTTTTCTTTTAGAAGGAGGTGTTTATTTATATCTAGAAATCTTCTAGAAGGAGCTTGACGATAACCTCACTTCATCATCTCTCCTCGTTTCTGGTTGTTTACTTGGTGTTACGGCACCCCGCAAAATCGAAAAAAAAAACAGCCGATCGGAACAGGCCGCTCAATTCGCAATTCAGCGGCGGGATCTCGTGTGTTCAGCGGTGTGTCGTCTGTGTCACAGGCGGTGTCGGCCCCCCTATAACAAGGTATGTAATGAAAAGGTCAAAATTGCAGGCTTAATTCCAACGGTCCTGGTTAGCTGTGCTGGCCGGCAGATGAATTTCCCCATGGGTGTCGTCTGTATCAAACCAGAGACCAGTTCCCGTGTTTGCTCCTTTATCTTTCAAGATATATAACCGGTTCTCCCGGAGTCTCTCGTTCACTCTCTTGCCATTGCCCTCTTCCTCTCCCCAGGTTTTGTTGGACGTCGTCGTTGGCTACTTGGTTCCCCATACGCACAAGTGTTGGGTGGTATTGAGTCACCATCTCTGATCGATTTTGGGGGGTGTGAACTATCCGATACCGTTATACGATAATAGTCGCTAGTGGCGACCTTCTCCGATTGCCGACAGACCCTAACTGGTTCCCAATTCCTCCATCCAGTTCTGGCACACACGATTTATCTTTATTCCGACTTTGATCTCTAACCCAGTCATTCTTTCATTGTCAGTCATCTTCGCATTCAGTGATCTCTCATCTCATCTCATCTCATCTCATCTCAGTTGGATCAGACCCTCGAACTCCTGGTCTGGTTACATCTGCGTCTTTCTTTTTTTTTCTTTTCAACACACCCCCGCCATCGGCTACCACTTCAACCACCGCCGAAGAAATCTCCCCACCAAAAAGTCCCTCTCCCTCCAAATATGGCCGCTCCCACCCCCAACGGCAGCGCTGTGCCGCTCAAGAAGTCCGCGATCGACGGGCTCCTCCCGCCGTCGCCGGCGCCGTCCAGCCCGCGCAACGGCCGTCTCCGCTACAGCCTCGAGACCGAGCTGGTGTACACCGACAGCCGCGACCAGTACGGCGCCTCCAGCGTGCCGATCTACCAGAGCGCCACATTCAAGCAGACCACGGCGGCCGGCGGACAGCAGGAGTACGACTACACGCGGTCGGGCAACCCGACGCGCACGCACGTGGAGCGCCACCTCGCGAAGATTATGAACGCCACGCGGGCGCTGGCGGTCGGCTCGGGCATGGGCGCGCTGGACGTGATCACGCGGATCCTGAAGCCCGGCGACGAGGTGATTACCGGCGACGACCTGTACGGCGGCACGCACCGGCTACTGGCGTACATGGCGACGCACCAGGGCATTGTGGTGCACCACGTCGACACGACGAACGTCGAGGCCGTGCGCGGCGTGGTGACGCCGCAGACGGCGATGGTGCTGCTGGAGACGCCGACGAACCCGCTGATCAAGATCGTCGACATTCCGTCGATTGCGCGGCTGACGCGCGAGAAGAACGAGAAGGCGCTGGTGGTGGTCGACAACACCATGCTGTCGCCGATGCTGGCGAACCCGCTGGACCTGGGCGCTGACATCGTGTACGAGTCCGGCACGAAGTACCTGTCGGGCCACCACGACATCATGGCGGGAGTGATCGCCTGCAACGACGCGGCGCTGGGCGACAAGATGTACTTCACGATCAACGCCACCGGCTGCGGCCTGTCGCCGAACGACTCGTTCCTGCTGATGCGCGGCATCAAGACGCTGGCCATCCGCATGGAGCGCCAGCAGGCCAGTGCGCAGCGCATCGCCGAGTTCCTCGAGGCGCGCGGCTTCCGCGTGCGCTACCCCGGCCTGCGCTCGCACCCGCAGTACGACCTGCACTGGAGCATGGCGCGCGGCGCCGGTGCCGTGCTGTCGTTCGAGACCGGCGACGCGGCGCTCTCGGAGCGCATCGTCGAGGCCGCCCGGCTCTGGGGCATCAGCGTCAGCTTCGGCTGCGTCAACAGCCTGATCAGCATGCCGTGCCAGATGAGCCATGCCAGTATTGATGCGAAGACGCGCCGCGAGCGCCAGATGCCGGAGGATATCATCCGGTTGTGTGTTGGTATCGAGAACTGCGACGACCTGATTGAAGATCTGTCACGAGCTGTACGTTAACCCCCCCCCCCCCCCCCCCCCCCCCCCNTCCCCCTCTCTTTCCTTCCTCGTCTCTTTATTTGTGTATGTTCCCCCGCTAACCATATATCTCTTCGTTCTTTAGCTTGTCCAAGCCGGTGCCGTCACCGTAACTCTGGACCCTCCCGGATTTGTGGCGAAGGTCCCGACTGCGGGCACCGAACAACCGGCGGCCGAAGCCGAGCAAGCCAAGGCGTCATAAGCACAATGGCGCAGCATATCAAGTCTCTTTTTAAATATTAAAAAAGCGTTGTATCCCTATTTGAAAAAGCAGATCAGATCAGACTCGTCACAGAGAGCAGGGTCTCTCGTACATAGAGTTGTCGTATTACTTTTAGTTGTCTCGCCTTTAGAAAGGCCTGTGAAGGAAGGGTCTAGATCCAGTTGTTCCCGATTCGATTTATGAGTTCATGGCGTATGGAAACTGAAGTTTGTTGTTTCTTTTCACTTGTCGATCTCTGTGATTCCACTTACATACATGTGTTCAACTTCTCCATATCTCACAATCATACGGGTTCACTAACAGACAGATGATAAGACATAATTATGAAACAAAATATTGCATATGGATGCGGGAAGACAAAGGAAATAGAAAAGTTACAGGTAGAAGCTAGCGAAAAAGAACGATTAGCCGTTAACCACGCACCAACTACCATACGTAAATGCTCCAAATACTGAAGCACGAGCCGGGCAGTCTGGCATCAACCTTCCCCAGTGAAGTCGAACAAAAAAGAAGGCAAAAAAAAAGACACCCGGTGTTCTACAAATCAAAGATAGAAAAGTGTGTATACAGTCAACTCCAGAAGAACGCCGGTGCAGCAAAAGAACGGGCCAGTATGCAAAAGGAAGGGGATGGGATGGCAAGATGTTCGTGAGGCTCAATCCATGTCGAAGCGGTCAGGCATGACCACCGGCGCAACCAGCGTCCAGGCGTACATGGCATAGCACGCCCAAGCGCTAACAATCTTGACCCACGAGGCCCAGTAGGTGCGGCCAACGGGGGCAAAGTCGCCGTCGCGCTCGCTATCCTCGAAGTTCATGGTGAGCAGGCACGCCACCCAGGTGGTGGCCAGGAAGAAGATCAGGTGGAAGGCCGAGTAGTTGTACAGCGTCTTGCTGCGCTCGTCGTCGGGCGACTTGCTGTCGTGGTCATCGTCGTCGTCGTCGTCGTCCGAGAGCAGCGCGTCGGCGGGGAGACTGCCCTCCTCGACGGCGCGGCGCAGGGCCTCGGCACGCATCTCGCGGCGCTCGGCCGACGGCTGGGTGGTGACGAGGTCGTGCTCGTCGTCGGACAGGCGGATGTGGCCGTTGGAGCCGAGGCCGAGGCTCTGGGTGGCGGCGCGCGTGGTGGTGTAGGCGACGGTGATCATGGTGACAATGGCACCGATCACCACCGACGTGGTGCGCGTGCCCTGGGCGCGGATCAGCGGGTTGCACTGCTTGTCATCCGGCTCCATCGACACGGCCGACATGGTCAGGTAGGTGCAGTAAACGGCGACCATGGCGGCCTGGGCAAGACCGGCCTTCGGGTTGGAGTCCTGCACAACCGGGTGGACGGAAATGAACGACACGATCAGCCACAGGAGCAGGTTGATGGTGATGGCGGCCTGGTTCATGGTGCACGAGCTGCCGGCGAAGAAGATGTACTGGACGACGGTCATGGCGATAGAGGCGAGGTACATGCTCAGAGTCGAGCCGATAAGTACGCCACGCCAGACACGCGAGTCGGTCGATTCGATCTGTTCCAGGCAGTACTCGGCCCAGTTGTGGGCCAGATCAATCAGAAGGATAAGGCCGAGGATAAGGAACATCATGGCACCGATAAGCGAGACGTAGTTGCCCCAGAACAGGAAGAAGCGGTCGGGAATCAGGAACGAGAGGACGATCAGGGCCAGCCACAGGATGATCTTGGGGCCCCAGAAGCCGTTCTGGATGACGGCGCGCGGGGCCTTGGACGACGAAACACCGACGAGGAGGCCGGCGAGCAGCAGGTGGAACATGCCGAGGGCGAAGCTGACGCGGTGGGAGCCGAACCACCCGTAGCACTGGCCGGTCGGACAGTCGAACTTGACATAGTCAAAGGTGAGGTGTTGGAGCTTTTCGATGGCCCACGGCGTAAGCATGACCCAGGCGAGGATTGAGTTGACGAGGAGCATCAACGCATAAGCGATACGGGTTGCGACGCTGTTTCCGCACCTGCCGCAGGCGCTGCACACGGCCGAGCAGGTGGCCGCACCGCAGCAGCTTGCCGCGAGGCCGAGGACCTATATCGGGGAGAGAGAGAAGCAGTGTTAGATACGCAGCGATGCCGGGAGAGCAAGAGAGAGAAGCGGAGAGAGCGGTTGACGTACGCTTCCCATGCTTGGCACAGCCAGCATGGGGATCGAGAGGAGGGCGCCCATGGTTGAGGAGGAAGGGGGGGGGGGCAGTTGTCGAGAAGAGAGTAGGTAAAAAAGGTCGTAGGTCGTAGTCAGTCAGGGATATATCTAGGACGGAACACACAGAAACGAAATGAAGGACAGGAGAGATCCCGCGATCACAAGAAGACGTGGGATGATGATGATGATGAAAGTGGACGGAAGAAGAGTCAGTTACCGAGAAAATGCGTGGTGATGTCGTCAGCATTAAGCGCTGGGAACCGCCCGAAATGTGGCTGGGTGCAAAAGTTGAGTGTGGCTGCAAACGGATGCAAGTGTGGCTGGAGATTTTGACGATGTATCAATAAGTGGGGCTCCAAGCCGACTAAAACGGGAAGGCACGATACACTCCTCCGTAGCCAATTTGCACCAATCGCATTGGAGCGCTTTATCTCGCGGCGGCACTGTGTGTTTCCTGTGTCCTTCAGCGGCCCAAGACCGGGAATACACGGACTCTTGGAGGCCCTTCTCCCCTGCTAAATACAGTGCGATCGGGCACAGTACTGCCGAAGCAGTTCCAGAGACGCCTAAAGGTCCGACAGAGACATGCAGTCACGTGACAGCGGCATGCGCAGGCCCCTTTTCAGCGTTTGTACGTAATCCCGCCATATCTTGACGCCGGCCAAAAAGTGCATGTTTTCCGAATGGCCGAATGGCCGTGTCAGATTTCGTCGCTGGTGATAGTTCCGAAGGTCCCTGGTTCTGATATCCACTTCATGCTATCTTTGTCTCCTCTCTCCCTGTCTTGAAACTTTCCTTTCTCTCCAGCGTGCATGTTACTTGTATCTTAATCCCCGGCTTCTTTCTTCTGCTTCTGCTCCTTCTTGTCGGCTCTCTGTCTCTCTGTCTCCATTCTCCTTCCTCTCCCTAAGACATATTATCTACACCCTTGAAGGCTTGAGCCTCGAGCCGAGTACTCCCTGTTCTGCTTCATGCCGTATCTTATCTTGACTTGCTTCCGGGGTCCGCTTTTCCTCTCCTTCTCTCTCTTCCTCTCGTGTCCTTCCTGATCCATCTCTCTCGAGGATCAACTTGTGAACTGGCTTCTTCCACGATGACCTGAGCGTCTCTCGACAACTATTCCTCTTTCTCTATCTCTGTCGTTTGTACCTCTATATATAGTCCGACGTTTGCCGTATAGCTAGCCGCTCCTTCTTCGCCTCGATCCCTTCGCATCGCGCCTCACCAGACGTGTCCGTCCTATATATCCTCACGGAGGCCGAAATCGGGGGTTTCCCGGCGTCGCAGCGATTCGCGCGAGACATACACAGCCACCGAAGATGTCGAGAGATCGCGATGTCCACAGGGCGCGTATCGTGGCCAGCATTGCTGCCACGATAATATCGCTGGCCTGTGGAACTAATGTATGTGCTTTTTCAAAGTAATATTTGGTGTACAACGCATATACACGCGAGCCTGTTGGCAACACGTGATATCATAAACATCACAAGAGGAGGAGAGACAGCCTGCTCGGCGTGTGTGTACGTGGGGGTGTGTGTGTGTGGAAGCTGCCGATTGTCCCTCCCATCCACCGCCGAAAACCGGCCCCCTTACTGACCTCTCTCACTCTTCTTTCCTCTACACCAGTACGTCTACTCCGGATGGGCGCCGCAGTTCGCCAAACGCCTGAAACTCTCCGCCACCGACAGCAACGTCATCGGCCTGTGCGGCAACCTGGGCATGTACGCTGTCGGCATCCCGGTCGGCATGTTCGTCGACACGCGCGGCCCGCGGCCGGCCGTGATCGCCGGCTCGCTGCTGCTGGGCATCGGCTACTACCCCATCCACGTGGCCTACGAGGCCGGCGAGGGCTCGCTGCCGCTGCTGTGCTTCCTGTCGTTCCTGACGGGCGCCGGCAGCTGCATGGCGTTTGCCGCGGCGGTCAAGACGTCGGCACTGAACTGGCCGCACCACCGCGGCACCGCCACCGCCTTCCCGCTCGCCGCCTTCGGCCTCAGCGCCTTCTTCTTCTCCGTCGCCGGCTCCGTCATTGCCCCCGGTGACACCGGCGCGTTTCTGCGGCTGCTGGCCTTCGGCACCTTTTGCATGACCTTTGCCGGCTTCTTCTTCCTGCAAGTTCTTCCGCACACGGCCTACAGCGCCGTTCCGTCGGCGGCTGCGGCTGATAGTTCAAGGGGTATGGATGACGATGTTGATGTTGATGATGATGATGATGATGACGGTGATGTCCCTGTTTTTGATCAAGCCGATTCTCGGCCCTTGCCGCTTCGCCGCGTGTCCTCTTCCGAAGTTACTAAACCGTCTTCTTCTTCCGCTGTATTTCCAGGAGGCCCGAGCTACCCGTCCACTGATGAACCTGGTAAGTTCTCGTCGTCGTCGTTGTTGCCGTCCCATGATGTGGTTTCCCCTTCATCCACCGCCGCCACCGCCTTTCCCCGCGGCCCCTCCCCCGCTTCCGTGAAGCTCGAGTCTCACACCTCGGCTTTCTCCTCTCTAGCCGCCTCCGCCGCCGCCGCTGCTCCGCTCTTTGCCCCGTCCTCTTCGAAATCGCCGGTCGAACCGAGTGCCGCCGTCGCATCCGCATCCACGGACGCCGCCCACGCGAAGCCGCCGACCACGACGACGACGGCGGCGGAGGAGGAGGAGGAGGAGGAGGACGTGGAAGCCGGTGCCGCCGCCGACGAAACCACGTCCTTGATGTCCAGCGCCGCCTCGTCATTGGTGGGGGATGTGTTGGTCCAGAGCAGTGTTGATATGGAGATTTCTCACCATGTAGATATCCGGGGCTTCCAATTGCTGCGCACCCTCGAGTTCTGGCAGCAGTTTGTCATTATGGCTTTGTTGTCGGGAATTGGCCTGATGACGATTAAGTGAGTGTTCCTTCCAGGTTATCTGTCTATCCCTCCTAGGCATCTGTCTAACTGTTCTCTTCAACAGCAACATCGGTAACAACGTCACCGCTCTCTGGCAATCGTACGACGATACCGTCGACGATAAGTTTCTTGTTCACCGCCAGCAGCTGCATGTGTCGATTCTATCAGTGTGCAGCTTCTGCGGTCGTCTGTTGAGTGGTACGTCTCTCCTAACTTGTGCGCCAGAAAGGTTACTACGGGTATATATATCCTCTCCCGTCTAATTCTCTAACACATGAACCCTCGCCTCTCCGTCTTTCTTCCTCTAGGCGTCGGCTCCGATTTCCTCGTCAAAGTCCTGCACGCGAGCCGCATCTGGTGCCTCGTGGGCGCGAGCCTGCTCTTCGCGCTGGCGCAGCTCAGCGCCATCGTGGTCGTCGACCCGCACTACCTGGGCCTGGTGTCGGGGCTCTCGGGCATCGGCTACGGGTTCCTGTTCGGCGTGTTCCCGTCGATTGTGGCGGAGACGTTCGGCATCCACGGGCTCAGCCAGAACTGGGGCTTCATGACGCTGGCGCCGGTCATCTCGGGCAACGTGTTCAACCTGCTCTACGGCATGGTGTTCGACAGCCACAGCATCGTGTACCCCGACGGCGAGCGCCGCTGCCCGGACGGCGTGCAGTGCTACCGGTCGGCGTACTTCGTCACCATGCTCTCGTGCCTGCTCGGCGTGCTTGTTACGCTCGCGGTTATTCGGCACCATCGGGCTGCCAGCTCGAAGGAGGCGAAGAAGGGTAACACTACCGACTAGGCGGTTGTCTTCTCTCTTCGTTCCGTGCGTTTTTCCGTTTTCCCCCTGCTTTGGCCCTTTTTCCTTTTGTCTCTGATGTACATGTCTGTCTGTAAGGATCTTCTTACCATTTTTCCCCTTTTTTATTCCTTTGCTTCTTCTCCGTTTCTTCCTCATATATGCATGCGAAATAGAGTCTGGATATCCCACATCAACAACACCGCCCTTCACACGACGTCTTAGTTACGCCCGGGTGGTCTTTTTTTTTTCCTCCTTCGTTCCTGATACCTCTTCAGCCCGATCTTGGAGTATCTTTATGTTTCTTTGGTTTTTGTCTGTCTATGTGTTCCTTGTTCTGATCTTCGATTTTGCTTCTGCTCTGTTTTTTCTCTCTCGTTCGTCTTGTATCTTCTGCATTTATCTCGGGGTCTGGTGATAGATAGAGAGTTGTTTCTGGCGCTTTATATCTTTTGGGAAGAGTTTTAACGACTATGTTAGATTGTTCGGTTTTTACTTCCTGTTTATATCTATTTTTCTTTTTATCTCAGTGATCTTAAATTTTGGGATATGCCACCAGTGTTTGACGTCTTCGTGCTTCGTGATATATCTCGTCTGCCAACTGAATCGATGCTTTTCCCTTCCCAATGCCCTTTTTCTACGATATAATTCCGCTTAGACTCCAGCCAACATATTCCAGTTCTTGCAGTCTTACTACTGACCGCATTCACGTCACGATTACAGTCGAAGTTAGGGGAAGAACAGAACCACCAAAACTCAGCAATCCGCCGGGTTCGATTGAGAACGATAACTGAAACGAAGGCAGGCTATAACACTTTGACCCTAACGTAGGTAGGGGAGGGCAGAACACACAAAAAAGGTACAAACAATCAGCCGCCGCTTAAAACAAAAAAACGCAAGCCCGCTCTCGGCTCCGAATATATATAGACGATCGGGGAGGAGGAGGTGGAAAACCCCGCGCCCAAGAAACATCGTAGACCAACCCCGGCTTTTTTAACACGAAAAGAAAAAGCCCAACTCTGATTCAAAAGACATGCCTTGCTCTAACAGGAGAAAAATGAAGGAAGAGAAGAAAAAACAAGGTGGGTAAAAAAGAGGACTCACGCTGTAGGGGAGGGAATACTCCTCTCCCTCCTTTTCAAGCAGTTGTACCTAACGAACAAGAAAGATATAGACCCGGATCTAAAAAAGTTTCAAACCAGCGACATCCACCTGTCAAGAAACAAAAAAAGTTTCCCCGGGGCAAAGAACGAAAGAAAGAAAGAAGCACGAAGCCACCCGAAAGACTCCAAACCCGAGCAAATGCAGAATGCTATGCTATAACGCAGGGAAGAGAGATGATCAAAAAAGAAGAAAGCACTAAAAAACACGAATTAAAAAACCAGGAGCAAGCCACCAGAAAAAAAAATGTAACTGGAAAGATGACCGAGATTCCACAAAGAGAAGAGCCCTGACGCCAGTGCCGAGCCGTCCATCCCCGTGAAGAATCCACCATGAAAAACGAGAGTAAGAAGAAGAGGCGTGGATATGTACAGTAGGTGGTGTATATGTACGTGATGGAAAATATATGAGATCGAGAATCCGGTCGTAGCAGTTCCGCTCGCTTTCCGCATTAAGTGAGAACTTGAGAAAAACATGGGGGTATTGATGCGCGATATGCCAAAAAAAGAAGAAAAGCAAGAAAAAAAGCAGGACGGAAAGGAAACGTGATGGAGAACGTCTAAAGCGAAGAAGAAGAAATAGAATCGTGCGTAGCAGAGAATATGTAGAGAGAGAGAGACATCAAGGCATGAGAGAAAGTGCACACGAGTGAACAAAACGTAACGAGAGACCAGACAGAGAACGAGAAAAGAAGATACGCCGTGATATAAAAAGAAGAGAGAAACAATCAGCCTAACACTGATTAGAGCAACAAGTTTCACGGCGTCTTCCCTCGCTTCCGTTCAGGTTCCGACATGATGTTACCCTCAAACACGGCTCTCAGCTCCGCGAGGGACCACGGGCCGGATGAAAAGTGCAGAAGCACAAGCCACGACGCCACCCCGTGAACGAAGTGGTGCAGCATGTAGGCGTACGAGACACCGTACACGGTTGCGTACATCGCAGTCGACGCCAGAAGAAGCACAGTGACCTCCTTCAGCGGCGACGCCATGCGCGGCACCATCTTGCCCGTAGCCAGATTCTCCACAAGGAGGATGAACGACATGATCGACAGCACGTTGTGGTGAGACGAAAACGGCGTCAGCCAGTGTACAGCAAGATTGCGGACCCACACCAAGAGGATGGGGAGATTGATGGGCAGAACCCAGAGCATAAGGAGGAGGATCGAATGGGTGTAGTAGTAGAAGCTGTATGAGGAAGTCGAATTGCTTTCCGAAGCAACATGGAGAGCGCGCGACGTAGTGAACAGCTGCACCAGGCATGCCACGAGGTAGGCAAACTGGTATGGGATGAAAGTTGACACCAAGAAGAGAAGAACCGCCGTGGTGATCATGCGACGGCGAGGCGAAGAGTCGGCCTGGAGCGTGGGAGACGACAGGATAACGCCGTAGATAAGCCCGAACACCTTGGTGAGAAGAACGACAATGTAGTGAACGAGAACACAAGCCGCCACACAGATGAGGCCAATCAGCGGAATCAGGGGCCAGAAGAACATGTCAGTGGTTCCGATAAGCTGGTCGTTCTCATAGACCATCAGCGGCCCGCTCGTCGAAGACGTCATGTTCCGGCCCTGAGACATCTCGGCAGTAGCAACAGCCCGCGTCTCCTCGCGATGGAAGATCCACTGCATGAGCACCAGAGAGGCAAACAGGAACGGAATGCGACGGCGCAGACACACGTCGAGGGCCTCGGCAAACGAGATGAACACGCCGGTTTTGTTGTAGACGGAAAACTGGCGGCTGATAACCAGCGCCACGATGGCCAGAGGGAAGGCCGCAAACACGGTCCGGTACCGCATATACAGCTTTCCCATGCTGCCCATCACGTCAAGCGACAACGACACGTGAATGTCGGACTTGCACGTTGGGTCCACCCACAGCTGGAGGCCGAGGCCACGCGATTCCGCATTCTTCGAGCCCAGGTTCGGGGTTGCCGGGACATAGGGCGATACAGCATGGATGCTGACGTTGACTCGGTGGGCGTCGACAAAGAATTTGGACTCGTACGGGCGTGAGAGATACTGGCGAAGAACCGGCGCAAACATGTCCTCGTTGCATCCCGGGCGGCTGATGTCGAGTTTGTAAGCAAGCAGGCTAGATTCGATGACGGGGATGCGCATCTCAGTCATCAACGAGCGTCCATTCGGCAGGCGAACATTCACACCGCTGGTGAGCACAGAGTTCAGGCTCTGGCTAACCGCGACGCGAGACTTGGAATCGTCGGTGAATTCGGCAACAACGAAGCTGCGGGTGCGCGAAACAGCCTTGTCAATGATGGCGACGAACTGGTGCTCTCCAAGGTCTTCTAGGTCGTACTGGAGGTAAGAGAACGGGAGGTCCAGGGTGTTGTGGTCGAGGTTGAAAGGATGCAGGCGATTCTTGCGGGAGGCGGGAATGAAAATCGCGTCCTTGGCAGCAGTGCGGCAGGCCAGACGAGTTGCGCCGGTGCTGTCGCCAGAGAGATCCATGTTCATCGAGAAAAGCGTGGCGGCCTGGCCTGGCTGCAGCGAAAAGACACTGCAGAACAGCACCTCCAGACGCCCAGCTTCGCCAGGTCCATCGAGCTTGCTGTCGGTAAGCAGGGTGAAGCGAGTTCCCGATGGCGAGCCTTGCGGAGGGACCGGAAGCAGGTAGGCCTTGGGGCGCGGGCTGCCACCCAGGGTGCGAAGCACGAGGCGATCCTCGGGGGCGATTACAGTGTTGGAGCCGTCGCCAATGGTTAGCAGGGTGGACAGATCCAGAAGCGGGAGAGATTTCTCGGCCTCGGGCTCCATGCCAGTCAGGAACCATTTCTTGAACACGCGCATGCGCTCGGCCCGCGGTTTTGTCTGTGGCGCGCGGTTGACATCAACAACATCGTACAGAGCGCGAGTGACGGCCTTGCGGAACTGGTCGCACCACAATATGCACTGGTGGTCCATGCTGGTCCAGACACTTGGGATGGTGGTGGTAAAGACGGTGAAGCCATGTGTCTCGGGTATAATCGACTCGACGCTGGAAAAGTCGGACGGCACCACGGTATCCAGGACACCACCAGAGATCGAGACAAGTGTAACGTGCCACAGAGGATTGTCGTTTGCCCACTTCTGGGAGTAGGCCCAGCGCCAATAGGCATTGATGTCGTTGTACACGTTGACAATGTCGGCATCGAAGGAAACCGGCGGGCGCGAGTGCGGCGCAGACATGGTGATGATGGTGTTGATAGAGTTGGCCTGGTAGTTGGGCATGATAAGCATAGTACGGGCCACGATACCGCCCATGGAATGGCCGAGAATAACAACCGACGTCGGGTCCGGGAGGCCGGTGTCGCGGGCACTGAGAGCAGGATCCATATACAGAGACAGGATGAAGCGAATGGCCTCGTTCAGATACTCGGCCTGGTCGAGCATGGTCTGGCCGTGGAAGGCGGTGATATCTTCGTTGAAATCGACGGTAAACACATCGAGAGGACGAACTCCAGCGGCGCGGGATTTCTCGTTAAGGCGAAGGTTATCATGATAGTAGCGCGCAGCTTCGGCAGCAATCGGTCGGACCTGTTTGAAACTTCCGGCGTTGCCAGGAATGAAAAGAACGGGAGTTCCACGTAATGCGATCTGGAGGCAAGGTTGAAACGCGAGTGTTAGCTAGTCTCGATATTGGCATTCCATGGTTCCGGTGAGCTCAGCTCCTCGGTCTGCTTCGTCTCCAAGCTTCTTTTTTTCTTTTCTTTTTCCTCGGTTTTTTCTTCCTTTTTCCCCTATCGAGCTCGTCACCCTAACATCTCGAACGTTGGTTCGCAGCTTTTTTGGTTACGCCAAAATTAAGGTTTAGACGCTCCTTATTGGCTGGTTGGCCACTTTACCCAATGACAGATCAACGACGGACGCGTCAGGGGAAAAAAGAGGCGATATTCGAGGATAGAATCGAGACGTCGCAAAGAGGAAGAAAAGGCGTTCAGTGCAAATAAAAAGGGGTGAGATATACCTTTGTGTTACTGTCAATGCCTCCCTCGCGGTATAGGTGCAGCGAGTACTTGGTCGCAAAGCGAGTGTGTTCGGTGTCGAAATCGTCAAACTTGTAATATCCAGGGCTCAGGTATGACATGCGGCAGCCCTTGGGGTCGAGCTGCAGAGTGGTGGCCGAATAGCCAATGATGGAGAGAATGGCGAGGCCGATTATCGAGGCAAGAATGATAAGTCTCGTGGTCGACCACGGCCGCCAGCTAAGGGTTCGGTAGCTGATCAGGGGAGAGGGAGTCGACTTTTCGGAGGTTATGGGAGGCCGTTTCGTGGCGGAGGTGTCGATAGCCAGGGCCTTGGCCGACGGAGACGACGAGACAAGGGTGGGGTCGCCGTTCTGGGGCTCGGAGGACTTCCAATTGTAGTTGCTTGATCGCCGGCTCCGTGTTGACGAGGGCCGCGGTGCACGCGACGGCGTCCGGGCCGGTTGGGGATGATCGGCATCGTGAAAAGATTGCGACGGCGAGTGAGAGACCGACTCGAGGGTGAGCCGACGGGGGGATCTCAAGTCGTGCGAGTGTTGCTGCAGCTTCTGGGAGGGAGGGGGTTGCGACTGCGAGGCCGGCTTTGATAAGCGCGAGTCATCGGGAGTGTGGGCATGAAGTTTCGGAGCTTCGGTGTAGTCGACGCTGACGTGGCCTAAGCTCGGCCGGCGCGGGTGGAGCTGAATAGCATCGGCGTGAAGAGTCGGCGGTTGGGTCTGTCGGGGTAACAGCCGGTCCACGTCGGCAGGAGCGAGTTCGCCGGCTAGGGACGAAGCAACAGCGCGTCCCAACATGGAGAAGAAGGCTCCTGGGGGCAGGAGTCTTCTTTGGATATCGAGGATATGCAGCTAAGGGGGCGGAGATCTTGGATATTGCATAGAAAGAAGATGGAGAAAGAGAAAAAGCTGGAGACACTTCCAAAGATATGAACAGAGTCTCTTTGGTCTCTTTGGTGAAAGCAAAAATATCAGTTAGAAGCTAAAATGAGCCCATACAGTGAGAGATAAAGGCCAAGTTGCAAAGGGAGCAGAATCAACGGCGAGATAAGAGAAATGGAGACTATTCAATGCTGTAATGACGAAAACCGAAGCGAAACGAAGAGACCAGGAAATATAAGCACGAAGATGGTGACGGTAATGATAGACGCGACCACATTGACGAGCAAATGAAGGCAAGCAAACGGGGGGGGAGAAGAAGATCGAGAGATTTCGAGAGCTTGGGGGCGAATATAAGCAGCGACCAACCGAAAAAAAAAAAGAAGAGAAAAAAAGGCACGAAAAAAAGGGGAGCAATTATTATATAAAAATGGGATGGCCAGAGGGGAACTGAAAAAAAAGAATAGCAACGGATAGAATTAATTAGAAGAATTACAGGGAGGTTAAAAGACGGGGGAAGATGAGGGAGGAAAAAGGGAAAGGAAGAGAGGATAAGAAGCAGAGAAGCGAGGATGGCGATGATGGGAAAGAGAAATACCGAAGATGGCGATGCAAAAAAGGAATCAGAAAAAAACCAGAAGGGGACTGACTTCAATATAATCGGTCAGCCAAAAAAAAAACGGATGGGAAAAAATGCAGCGTAGGGGATTTATTACTGAGAGGGTGTGGATAGTGGGTGATAGATAGGCTTGCAAATTTGGCAGGCACGGGGGGGCACCGCATTCACTGGTGTCGACGGGAAAGGAAGGGGCAGTTCCTGCGCTCAGGCTCTATTAGGAGGAAGGTGCGACCCAAATCAGGCCAGAGAGAGGGTGTGCGCGAAAGCTTTGCTGTACTGTAGGTTGGAAGGGAGGAAGGCACGACCCGCAACAGCGGATGGGATGTGCAGATGCAGGAAGGAGCCACCGAAAGAAAGAGAAACCCCCCCCCCCTTGAGATTGGCAGTGGCAACAGACTTATGGGCCTACGGACTGGGCCAACCAGAAGTCAGTGATTTTGCAGCACAGGTTGACGATTTCTGTTGCTGGCGGCAAAAGTGCGAGTCAAAAAACGTCTGCATGCAACATCAAACATCAGGTCACCAAGAACCAACAGAATCACGACAGACGCGAATTGTAGTACTGTACAGAAGTAGTAGGGAAGGCCGAAAAGAAGAGTGAGACGGGAGAAGAACAGGAAGAAGAAGCTTAGCGAAGTTGGAAAGGGGAGCGAGCGGGGGGGCAGACAAAAAAATAGGGATGTACCAGCGAAAGCCACTGAGCTATCTACAGTACAGTATACTTACGTACTGTAGATAGCCTTAGGTCTTCGCCAGCCCACTAAAAAGGGCACACCCACCAAAGAGAAAGAAAACAAAAAAGCCCAGTTCAAGAGGGAAGGCAGATCGTTCTTAACAGGCCCGGATTAAGGACGGGGGGGGGTGAAGGCAGTTCCTGACCCAAAGAGTCAAGAGCAGGATAAGCCGTGGGTTGCCCCTGCTGCATGGATCAACGTTCCTGGGCCGGTCTTTCCCTTAGCCCCAAAAAAAGAGAGTGCGGCAGCGTGGGTTGCGCCTTCCCGCGGATTGTTCTTCCTCCAGAAGCCTACAGATACTCGGTTCGTGGACTCTGGTTTGCTGTCTCTCCAGTACTGTACATCGGGGACTGGAAGCGGTGCATGTACCATATATACTGTACAGTTTGACCACGCATGATAGTTGATGCCTTTTCTCTGTTCTTTGGGGGTGTGATTTTCTTTAATGTATGGGCACGGAAACGGGGGGTGGCAGCACGCGGTTTTAACACAGACGGTCCAGACCTCCCGTTCCGGAAGAGGACGAAACTTTCTCGGGGGGAAGAGGGTACGGAGTAAGAGAAGAAGAAGAGAGAAAAAATGAGTTCATCTCCACGTCAATTCTCTCGGTTTTTCGGGGGGGGAACTTGCGCACTGCTGTTTCGAGCATCTGAAGCAAAGCCAGGAAACGGAAAGAGCTCCATTCCCCATTTTTTTCTCTCTCTTCTTTCCTTTTCCCTTTCGCTCGTGCGGGTCCTTCCTGTGGGACACATGGTCAGAAGAGAAGACAATAAAAGAAAAATGAAGAAAGAGGTCAATTTGACTACGCCTCATTTTTGGGTGAAATGACGCTAGTGGGCTCATACCAGAAAGTAACGGCCAAGTCGCTTTTGCGTGGACAGCCACGTGCAGAGTACTTTTTTCGCATCTCCTCGAAGCCTGAGCTATCTATCGCAGGCGCGGGGGAGAGGAGAGAACGCTTCGGTTCGTTAGTCAGGCTTAATAAAGGTCGTGATATGTCCCCAGGACGATGTACGATGGATGTATGTAATGGAGGTTTATATTGAAGCATTCCTAGCTTAAGTCGGAACAGAGGAGATAGAGACGCAAGCACCCCTGTACTCTCTGAACATACTGTACAGCACACACTCTCGTTCTCGTCATAGCCACGACTGCCGGCCGTCATCTCATGGCAATGCCCACATGCAGCAACAAGCGCCGAACAAAGCCCTCACAGCACAGCAAGCCTTATCGGTGATGCAAGTTGTTTCTCGTATTGGAAACGCGCTTATGCCCTCTTTTTTTTCTTCAGCCACATGCAAGTGGGAACGGGTGCATGCAGGCGGGAAAAAAAAAAACAAAAGAAAAAAAAAAGAAGAAAAAAAACCAGATGGTGGTGTGGTGGTGGAACACCACAGAGCTGTGAGAGTCAGTGAGCCTGGCCTGACCAACCAACCAGCCAATATATGCATCTGTTGAAGACTGGCAGTCTGGATTAGGTTAGATTTTAAGCTCGGAGGGGGTTTCGCCCCCCCCCCCCAGAAAAACTGTGTGCGGAAGCCGTCAGCCTACGAATGTGTGGAGGAGGAATGGATGCATTCCTGCCCACCAGCTGCTGCATATCTCATGGGCGTAAGAGTGGTTGCTGTGAGACCACTGACTTCACTCTTCGTTCGTTGGCGGTATGGATTCGTAAATCTATCTCACTTTATCTCTTGCGCTTCTTGTCATATCATGTTCGAGCGTTGCTAGCACGGCCTTGGCGATCTGTAGGTGGATGAATATATGAGCTATAAAAGCATGCGCGTATGATTGCGGCTAGCGTTATCACGACATCTGTTATCAGTCCCAGCTTCTTCTGGTCTTGGCCGGTTGAGAAAGGTTCGACTCTCTTCGATCTTTCTGGTTCTCTTTCTTCGTCGTCGTCTCACGTGTGAATGTAAACAACTTCTCACATATAAGGAAATGCACCTGGCAACACCACCTGCAAACCACTGCTGGAGTGATGTCCTTCATGCATGATATAGGCATGGAGGGAGGAACTGAGGGTCCCTTAAGGACAGGCAGACAATGCCCGAAATCGGCCAGCAATCCAGTCTCTTGCCAATCAAAGCGCAGCGTCGGCCACTCTCGGGCAGTAGAACAATGGGGGGGGGGAATGGTCAGGCAAGTTCGAGCCAAGGTTGCAAGTACAGGCTCAAGGTATAGCTTAGCTAGACGATAACCGCCAAATATCGGCAAATTTACATGTCTTTCTCATGAGACTTTCCGGCGGCGTTTCTTATCGGGGTGGTGTGTTAGAACTCGGAAGTAAGTCCAACAGTTGCAGCAGTGGCCCGTAGGCCGGTCCACGCACCACTCACTACTGTACATATGTACAGTACAGTACACATGATACATCCGCTGGCGGGTTCGTGATAGTGCTGTCACATCGCCGGCAAGAAGAGTCTGTTCACCCAGCAGAGCCGTCTCGACTTACCTATGGCCGACTGGGGACGGAGTCAACCCTACCACTTTCAAGATAGGAGGAGGTCAAGTGAAGAACCTCCAGGGCCAGTGCTGGTTTCTGTGCCATTTAAGCGAATCACACCCAGCGCCTCAACCACTCACAGAGGAGCAGCCCAGCACAGAGCAGAGCCAGCCAGCCAGCCAAAAAAAAAAAAATAAAAAAAAAATTTTTTTTACCCCCAAATCTCTCGTTTTATATTGCCCACCCTCAACAGTCCGGTGGGGCCCAATCACAGCGCGCTCAGGTGAAGATTATCTCCCACACCCCCCAGCCACCACTTTTACCGGTCATTTGAAAGTCAACCCCGTCACATAAGAGAGCGAGAGCAGCGCAGGGAACAGGGCCACCGCTCAGTGCAGTACCCGCTCACTGTGAGTGCCAGCCATACCGGAGCCTGGTGTTCTGTGTGTCGTTCGCCGCGTTTGGCGGTGGGCGGTTGCTGCAGCCAACGGAGCATACTGCAGTGGGAGCGTGGGAGCTTCGAAAGAGACCACAGACCAAGCCATGCCTGATCACCATCATCATCGACATCCGCCCGCTCTTCTTCCTGTTGTTTTTCTGTTCCTGGTCGGTCCCTCGACCTCGACCTCGGTAGCAAAGCCCGGTTCCGATCCATCAGTCGAGCCTCTTGTTTCATCGGCACCGGACTAGACAGTCTGGAGGAAACCGGCCTGCTCCGGTCCCCACTCCTCCCAGCTCACAGACTTGATCCGATACACGCACCAGGTGGAAGCTTTCCATCCCCTTCCACCCCACCCGGCCGTCGGAGCTTGCTGCAAAACACCGGCCTCTTGCATATTTTTCTGTGCTTTGTTGACGTTCCAGAGTGCACGGTCGTAGCCGGGAGATGAAATCCTGACTTCTTCTCTTTTTATTCCGTCCCTCTTTTCTGGCCCAGTGGTATATCACCACCTGTTTGTCCCGATGTCTGGATACCATAACAGTATCTTTCCACAGAATCCACTGTGGAACATCACCTTGTTTACACCGAGTGGAACGGTGGACGTGGGATATATCTGCACCCTCCTCTGCTATTACCTATTAATTTGGCCGTTATTGCTTGCGGATATGCAGTCAGAATTTATGCATAGTCCACCGCTGGTATAGTGCACACACACGATCGCTCTCAGGGCGGCCCTGCATACCATCGCATTTTTCCATTGGAGCTGAGAGCTTCACAGCGTGTCGCTTGTCAGACCCGCAGTGGGATGGACTCCAGGGAAACCAAAATCAGACGGTCAAAGTGCATGCTGTATCTCGTGGAAGAGGCAGGCGTAGGAACTGGGGCTGTTAGTGAGAGCCCGCCGTCTTAAGCTGATACCTGAGGCTTCCGCCAATCTATTCTGCACACACAGGTGACAGTATATCAAATCCCGTATTCGAAAATGGGGTCGCAAGGCTGATTGTTCCACAGGTGAAGGTGGCGGCTGAAAAGCCGTTTTCTCTCTTTTTTTTCGTCTCTTTTTTTTTTCATCCACGGGACTGGTAGTATCGTCAACCTCGCAACTCCCGGATGCTACAAGAGACCCTCGGAGCCACAAATTAAAAATTTTCTTTGTTTTTTTTCTCTTCGCTATCGGATGCTCCTAAAACTGGGGCTTGGTCTTCAGCTACCTTTTTTTTTTTTCGTGATGGACACAAAACAACATGTGGGTTTCTCGTGTCATTCGTTGTGGTGTGCCCCCTCCGTTCTAGATCTTCCCTCCTGGATCACCAGTAGGGCCGCCTCCCCGTGTGCTCCCAATCTTGAATTCTGAGAGAGAGACATGCACACGAGACCCTGTGGCTGGGATCACGGATGTGGGTTCTCTATGTATGAATGTATGGATGTTTGCTATCGTCAAGAGGTGATAAGAGACGCCAAGAAGAGAGAATGGGAATGAGAAAGGCCCAAAACAAGCCCCAAAAAAATTCAAAAGAAACCCCCCAAAAATTAGCCACTCTAGTCAGCTTCCACTCCGTCTTGCCTTCATCATAGCCCTTGGCAGCCTCTTAGATTTGCGGGCTTTGCGACGGAACACCGGGCCTTCTTCTCGCGTGGAGTGGAGGAGGAGAGTGGACACTCCGTCCCCTCCCAAAGCTCCCTCCAGCTCCTACATTTCAGGTGGTGTTGGATATAGTGTCGGAAGAGTGTCCGGTGCATTCCCACGCCAGCCGCCCCTCCCACGTTGAAAATGTTTGCTTCCTTTTTTCGTTTTTTTTTTTCCTGCGATGAACCACGATCTCGGTCCCTTGTTGGCGCCAGTTGCATGTTTTCTTCTTCTACTGCTAGAATATAGGCTCGCTGATATAGCGTGGCCCGACTGGTTATAGTTGGGTCCGGTTCGCTGAAGTCCCCGGCTGGAATTACGGGCAGGGAAACCGGCACTGGCTTGCTGGGGTTCGGGTTGGCAGGGTCCGTGTGTGGTGTGTGGCTTTTCTATCCTTTTTTTCCCCAGTGAGCCAGCCACTATCTATCATCCTGTACTCGTGTCGTCATGCTGATGGAGTGCGCTTTCACTTCTGTTCATCTTCAAGATAACCAGCGTTGCATCAACCGCCAGAACGTCTGTAGCACAGAGCGTCCGGACCATCACGTGTCCTCCTTTATCTTCGGGATTGCGGAGCACGGTTCAACGACGACGACGACGACGACGACAGATGACCGGAAAAGAGAGCTGCATATACGGGGAGGCAGGATTTTTCACCGTTCCAGCGGCTCTGACTTGGAAAAACGGCAGCCTGGGATGGATTCCCGATGGTGAGGCTTGTATCCCAACGTATTGAGTCCCTTCATCCCCCGCCTTTTGCGCTCTTGTTTCATTGTACTACCGGTATACGCGTGTGCCAGGAAGTTGCTTTTTATTAGGTTCTGACGTGTTCTCTTCCAGAACCGATAGCTGGGATATAGCATGCACATTGGCTTTGCGGGAAGCGAGACCTCGATCTCGACCTCGACCGAGAGGAGGAAGCTGAAGTACATATACAACCCTCGATTCTGTAACGAACAACAAAGTGCGCACACGTATTCTCAAGCAGCGTTTCCTTCCCTTGAACATTCACCGCCAAGCGGGCCTCGTATCCAAGGACCTCTGAGTCGCAACCTCCGAAGTTCCTAGCCGCGATCCCCGCCCCGCGATCGCAACTTTCGAGAAGGGCAACAGTCGGCTGTACAGGACTGTATAGTCAACAATAGCAGCTGTAGCCCCGTTCACTTACGACAGCAAGCGTGGGGAGACCTCGGAAGCAGACAAAGGGTAATATCTCACCACCGAGATTTGGCCCGATTGCGCCAACCGAAGTGTAAGTAAGGTCAAAATAGTTTCCACAGTGTCTCGCTTGGGTGGGTTGTCTTTGCTCTGCTGTGACGCTCGCATGTGCTCATCGCCCACGAGTACGACATCCCAGCGTCAGAACCCTCGTGTGCTGATAACCGATTGTGCACAGGTGAGGAGGCTCGGGAACCACTTCTATGCCCACCCACGCTAAGTAATTCGAGATCGGTGGCCAGGAGTGATCCTCACGCAACTAGCCAAATCATGGGAACTATAGGGAAAGCCCAGAACTGTTCTCTCTCCATGAATATGAAACAAAACCTCTCGTATCCATGTACTATACAGCAAAATTGTGGGACACAAAGAAGAGAAAGTGTGTATGGCTTCACTGTAAGTTTTTTCATTATCTCCAGCAAATTGTGCTGGATAGATCGCTCCGTACTGTGTGACGTGCAAATAGTCGAGAAACACACTGTAGAATGTGTGGGCAACTGCTGCCAGACGATGTCAGCTGTCGCCGAGCCCTTAAGCAAACCTCTGCACGTGACACGGCGACTGAAGTGGCGATATTTGACGCGCCACAAGCGCGATACGGACTTCGGAGCGGCAAACGCCAACTGCGAATTGTGTTTTTGGGGCTGCGGTTATTGACGATACCCCAACTTCAACTGGTGTCGATGCCATTTTATTTCCCTCGGCTGTTTATTGCATATTCCTGTTCCCCCTGAGCTCTCCCATCGCCTCATGTTTCTCTTTTCGTGAACTTTTGACACTCCTTTCCAGCGTGTGATGATCTATCCTGCGTTTGCAGTCCGCAACTATCGTCACCATGGCCACCATCAAAGCCATTGACCACGGCACGGTAAGCAACACCCTCTGCTTGTATTCTACCTCATGCCCATGTGTACTCGCTAACCCTCCGTAGATTCACCGCATTCAATCCGGCCAAGTCATCGTCGACCTATGCTCGGTTGCGAAAGAGCTGATTGAGAACAGTGTGGATGCGGGGGCAACCAGCATCGACCTCCGCTTCAAGAACCAGGGCCTCGACTCCATCGAGGTGCAGGACAACGGCTCCGGAATCTCGCCCGAGAACTACGCCTCCGTGGGCCTGAAGCACTACACGTCCAAGCTGTCGACCTACGCCGACATCGGCAGCCTGCAGACCTTCGGCTTCCGCGGCGAAGCGCTGTCGTCGCTGTGCGCCCTCAGCAACGTGTCGGTAATCACGTGCCGCGCGGTCGACGCGCCCAAGGGCACACGGCTGCAGTTCGCGCAGTCGGGCGCGCTGCGCGAGACGGCGCTGGTGGCCGCGCAGAAGGGCACCACGGTGGTGGTCGAGAAGCTGTTCCACAATCTCCCCGTGCGGCGGCGCGAGCTGGAGCGCAACATCAAGCGCGAGTGGAACAAGCTGATTGCCCTGTTGAACCAGTACGCCTGCATCCTCACCGGCGTGCGCTTTGCCGTGTCGCAGCAGCCGACCAAGGGCAAGAAGATTGTGCTGTTTGCTACGCGCGGGAACCCGACCACGCGGGAGAATGTGGCCAATATCTTCGGTGCAAAGACTTTGACTGCGCTCGTGCCGCTGGAGCTGGAGCTGGAGCTGCAGCCGTCGACGTCGACGCTCGCGCTGAGCATGGCGAATAGTGATGCCGCTGCAACGGCGGCTGCCACCGGTGCTAGCGGTGGCTCCGCGGTGTCTCCGCGGCTGGTGCTGATTCAGGGCCATGTGTCCCGGCCGGCCCACGGCGAAGGCCGCCAGACCCCCGACCGCCAGATGTTCTTCGTCAACGGCCGGCCGTGTGGCCTCCCGCAGTTTGCTAAAGTGTTCAACGAGGTATACAAGTCGTACAACTCATCACAGTCCCCCTTTATCATGGCGGATGTGCGCCTGGATACCCACCTGTACGACGTCAACGTCAGCCCAGACAAACGTACCATTCTCCTGCATGAGCAGGGCCAGATGTTGGAGAGCCTGCGTGAGGCCTTGACAAAGCTCTTTGACAACCAGGACTACTCTGTACCAGTGGCTCAGTTATGGGCGCATAACCGGGCCGGAGCGGCAAAGCCTCCAGCAGCACCATCATCCAGCTCAGATTCCCCCTCAGCCTCGCGAGATGCAACAACACAACCTGAAGACGAGGATGCGACCGAGGGAGAAGCTACTGACAGCCGGCCACCTGAAGATAGCAGCCCGCTGGTGACACGCACTCCAAGGTTGCTGCTGAGCAGATTTGCTCGCTCAGACAAGACGACGACTACTCCACAATCTGGGTCTAGTCTCCTCAGTCGGTGGGTTGAACGCCAGCCGGCCGTGGACGCCACGCCTTCTCCACTGGCGGCCGGCTCTGATGACACCCCGGAAGCGACAGAACGGCTAAAGCCACTTGATCTCCGGACACGGGCAGACGAGGGCCGGCAGCCAAAGGCGGCGGCAAACATGACCTCTACACCTGATGAAGCTGCTGCCGAGATGGATGGAGACAGCGAGAGCGAGCCTTCACTCCCCGGCTTCTCCAAGGCTTCAGACCTCATGGAACTCCCCCAGAAACGGGACGCCGATGTGATCACCATTAACATCGGCGATAGCATGGTGACGCGCCGGTACGGACCGCCAACGAAACGGACCCGGCAAAGCTCGCCCCGAAAACCGGCCGGGACGTCATCGTCGTCGCTTTTTTCTGCAAGGTCCGCGTTGTCGTCGCTTCCCAAGAAGAAACGGCCGGTTCCGTCTTTTGGGGGGCGGTTATCGCAGATGTTTGGTGCGAATAGCGGGTTGGCCTCGTCGGGTGGGACATTGCCGAGTACTGCCGATGACGATGATATTGAAGAGGATGAGGACATCGATGAGGACGACAACGAGGAAGAGGTGAATGAGGAAGGAGATGATTACCAAGAGGATGCAGGAGAGGAGAAAGATAATGTGTCCGAAGAAGAGGCGGAGGACGAAGATATACTCTCATCAAAACGGCAACCATCCGGACGAAATCCTGGGATGGACATATCCGGCGATGTTGGAGAAGACATCGAGATGGCTGATGCTGCCGATGAAGAGGCAGCGCCTAGTAGCCTGGAGGAAGACAAACATGATCATGACCATAGCGACCACAATCACACCGATCCTCGGACTGAGATTCTCCCAGCACTTCCCGATGCGGCTGTATCTGCTCAGAGGACAGCGAGTTTGCTGAAGGGATCCAGCAAG
Source organism: Knoxdaviesia proteae (assembly GCA_001510565.1). Lineage (NCBI taxonomy): Eukaryota > Fungi > Ascomycota > Sordariomycetes > Microascales > Gondwanamycetaceae > Knoxdaviesia > Knoxdaviesia proteae. The sequence goes on from LNGL01000026.1 coordinate 895,946, forward strand.
AAGGACGTGTCGACGTATCAGTATGTCCAGAAACTGCATACCAGCGAAGAAGCACTGAGAGCAACCTCGGCCAGCCTCGTGTCGACTATTTCGAAGCTGGAACAAGCGGCGCGGCCCCCTACGGAAGTGGACACGGATATCGCCAGCGGAACCCCTGATGCGGAGGAGAAGCTATCGCTTACTATCTCCAAAGGTGACTTTGGCAAGATGAAGATCATCGGGCAGTTCAACCTCGGCTTCATCCTCGCCATCCGGCCCCGGAGCTCGCCAGCCGAGACCGGTGGCGACTCCGCCAGCCACCGCGACGACGAGCTCTTCATCGTCGACCAGCACGCCTCGGACGAGAAGTACAACTTTGAGCGGCTGCAAGCCACCACAGTCGTGCAATCCCAACGGCTAGTCCACCCGAAGACCCTGGACCTGACCGCCTTGGAGGAGGAAATTGTCATCGAGAACCTGGCCGCGCTGGAGACCAACGGCTTTAAGGTAGCCGTCGACGAGTCCGGCGACTCGCCGGTCGGCCAGCGCTGCCAGCTGCTTGCACTCCCGCTCAGCCGCGAGACCACCTTCAGCATCGCCGACCTCGAGGAGCTGATCTCGCTGCTCGGCGATGCGCCGTCGGCCTCCTCGCTGCCGCCGAACAGCACCGTCCAGGGACCCAGCGGCACCGCGGCCGCGATCCCGGCATCCGTGCCGCGACCGTCGCGCACGCGCAAGATGTTCGCGATGCGTGCGTGCCGGAGCAGCGTGATGATCGGCCGCGCGCTGACGCAGCGCCACATGGAGCAGCTGGTGCGCCACATGGGCGAGCTGGATAAGCCGTGGAACTGTCCGCATGGACGGCCGACTATGCGCCATCTGTGCAGTCTGGGGGTGTGGGAGCAGAGTCGGTGGAAGGAGGAGGATGAAGAGAATGAGAGTCCGGTGGATTGGGCGGAGTACGTCCAAAGCGGGTGAAGCTCTCACGGCGTTAGATGGGTTGGATATAGACGATCTTTGTATACGGCCTGGATAAGTCCCCTGAATAATATGTTGGGCTTCTGAAGACTTTGGTGCTTCACTCTACAGATGCATGGACGAGCGTGTTGCAGCACATATTATATTGGATACACCAGCATGGAACTACAGCTACTTTAGCAACGACGTCCCCGTCCTAACCCTAACCAGATCACCATATCACGAACAAACTAACGATAACCCCACCAGCACAACCCGCAAGCCTAACTCTCCACCCAGAACTAACGGCTCCCTTCCCTATGGTTTTCCAAGCCCGCGAGCCACTTCCCTTGCGGCTGGTTATCTATTATTGGTCCCGGCTGGAGTCGGGAGTGCGGCGGAATCTTTCGACGTCTGCGCGGCGATATCCAGGCTGGCGTGGTACTCCTTGGGAATCAGCGAGTACAGATTGTTCAGGTGGTCGCGGAACTTCTGGTTCTCGGCATTCAGCTCCTTGACCAGCTGCTTGGTGTTGTTGTCCGGAAACAGCCCCTCATAGCGGCGGAGCGAGCGGTTCGCCAGGCGCATCGCGGCCTCGACATCGGCGAGCTCCTCGTCGCGCGTCTCGAGCTCGCGGCGCAGCCGGGCCACGTCGGCCTCGAGCAGCACGGCGCGGTCGAGCTGGCGGCGGTGGCGCGCTTCCCACTCCGACACGCGGGTCGGCCACATGGGCGCCGGCACGGCCACGACAGTCGGCGTGGCCTCGATGCGGCGGGTGGCCTCGCAGCCCGGGTGGACTCCCCAGGCCGGCAGCACGAACAGCGTGCTGTGGCCGGAGCCCTTGAGGCGGTAGAAGCGCGTGACGATGTCCAGCGGCACAATGCCGCGCGCGTACTCGGCGCCGCCGCGCTGGGTCATCCACATGCGCTGGCCGGCCACGCCGGCGGTGCGCCAGATCTTCTCCTTCTCCTCGATCTGCGCCTCCTGGCGGTCGAGGTGGGCGTGGATGTACTCGAACACGTCGTCGCCGCTGTTGGCCAGCACCCAGCGGTCCTGCGGGAAGGCAACGGCGCGGCCGCTGCCCGGCTCGGTGGTCGGGCCCATGCGGCCGGCCATCTGCGCCGGCTTGGCCGAGGCGCCGGCGAGCACGTCGAGCGAGTTCGCGTAGCTGATCTCCAGCTCGTGCATGCGCATCACCAGGTGCTGCGTGTAGCGCAGCCACTGGCCCAGCAGGCTGTTCTGCGCCGACTCGGGCGTCTCGCCGTCGTACGGCGTGGCGCCGCGCGGGTCGGTCGAGGCGGCGCCGGACGGGATCAGCGCGAGCAGGCCGCCCTGGGCGCTGAGCTCGTGGTCCAGCCGCTCCAGGCACTCGTTGGCGTGGCGGATGAGGTTGAAGTGGTGGCTCCACGGCCGCATCNGCCGCATCTTGATTTCCAGCTGCGCGGCGCGCTGCCGGCGGCGCTCCCGGCGCTCGGCGCGGGCGGCCCTGATCTGCTTCGCGGTCTTGCCGCCAGTGGCGTCGTCCGCGCCGTCGTCGTCGTCGTCGTCCACGTCCGACAGCTCGGCGGCCAGCGCCTGGGCCACCACCTCGGCCTCGGTGGCCTTGACGTCGCGGCTGACCTTGGCGGTGACCTCCTCCATCGGGCAGTGGTACTCCGGGCCGAACACGTCGGTCTGCGCCTTGACGGTGTTCATCAGCACCGCCAGCGGCAGGTGGTGGTACGGATCGGCCGACGAGTACGGCGTCTCGAGGTCGTTGAGCCAGTCGAAGGCCTCGTTCTCCTTGAACACGGTCTTGCCGTCGTTGTGCAGGCGCTTGGCGTTGATCTCGCCAAACGTCGTGCTGGTGGTGATGCTGCGGATCAGGATGGCGATGCTCTGCGCGTGCTGCTTGAGGGCCTGCAGCGTTGGCGGCGCTGTTCCCGAGAAGAAGTCGCAGTTGAGGTGGCTGATCAGCTGGCCGCGGCTGTTGTCGTTGGTGCAGAACACGTTCTGGGTGAAGTGGGAGCAGTACGCCCGCGCGTACTTGGTGGCCGGGATGTAGCCGGTCATGTTGGCGGCCGGATCCTGGTGGAGACGGGTTGGGAGAGCGGACATTGCGGCGGTGGGCTTGAGGGACTTGGTTGATGATGATATCACGGAGGAGACCAAAGATGAAGAGAGAACTCGGGACGGACTTGACGGACTTGTTGAGGACGGCGGAAGAGGAGAGAGGAGGAGGAAAAGGAGGAAAAGGAGGAAAAGGAGGAAAAGGAGGAAAAGGAGGAAAAGGAGGAAGAGGAGGAAGAGGAAGAGCATACGGGGGAACATCTGGCTATATGAACACTCCTAAACTCCAGTTTACCAGCATCTACATTCACTCACACAGATTTGGTAGCACTGGCCATTCACTTCTTCTGCTCCCTTGCTGGCGAGAACAAAGAAAGCAACAAGGTCTTTGCTCTACTCAGCTCTCCATTTCAGGCTATCGACGTTATTGGAGGCATGGACCAGCCATGCAAGAAAATCCTTAATGAACTGACTATTAGTGACTTTTCCTCTCTTAGGGAGACACCTAAGCACTTCATTAACATGTGTACTTCTCTTGTTCTCTTCCATCTCCTGTCCTCCCTTCATTTCTGCACAGGTGTTAGTTGGCCCATGCATGCTTAAGTGGCGGAGAAGAAAGCAAACAGTATATCTCGCTAAATTAGTCTGGGCAGAACCATCGAGTCTAGAGACTAAAATAGACAATGCAAACTTGGCTTCGCTTGTGTCGGGATTTTGTGGCCAGTGCTTTGGGCTGAGAACAAAGAAGCTCGAACTTGATATCCTGACTTTATCAGGGTTTGCTAGGGTTATAACAAAGAGAATTATCCCATTTCACACAAAGCACACCAAATCTCAGGCATAGAGTGTATATTAATTATCAGGAAGTGAGATCTGCTCTTTTGCGACCAGAAACCACTGCCAGCTGGTTTTTTTTAAAAAAAATCATCAACTACCATGAGGGAATTTGTCTTCGTAAAGAAGAAGAAGCGAACATGGATATCACCAAAAAAGCTTTGCATCACGGAGTCAAAAAGATGAACTCCCAACCGGGATTCCACAATACCAGACCATCAAAAGCCCACGAACATTTTCAGCGCCGGGTGTAGTAAGTGGTCTCTTCAAAAAGAAACAACAAACATGTACCGGTCACCACATCTACGCCTGCTTGTCCCGCCGGCCGAGGTCCTCGGCAACGCCGGAGGCCGAGTCGGAGTCGGCCGGAGACGGGTCGGACTGGACGCGGTCGGTCTCAAACGAGTACAGCGGCTTGAGCGTGGCCTTACGGTCCCAGAGCAGCCAGCGGCGGCACCAGTACGGGAGGGCCACGCGCAGCTGGTACGCGGCGAAGTGGCGGGTGGGCACGGCGAACACCCAGTCGAGCTCCTCGAGCGTGCGCTGCTTGGTTTCGGGGACCCAGAAGAAGATCATCACCAAGGCGACAACGTTGAATCCGGCATAGCAGCAGAAGGCGCCCTGGAGGGGTTCGTAGCCAGCGGTTAGCATTAATGTGTATACCATTTTTACAGTCAGACAGCGGCTGAGAAGCGGGTTGACTTACAAGAGTGCCGGCCTGGTCCAGCAGGAACGGGAATGTCATGCCCAGCACCGAGGCCCAGAACAGGCATGTGGCAACGGCAAAACCCATACCAACCTCACGGTGGGACAGAGGGTATACTTCGGCACTGGAGAGAGAGAGAGAGAATGCGTGTTAGTGGTTGCAGACAAAGGAGGCCAGATACACGGATGGGTAGGGTGGGATCGCGAACCTGTAAGTGAACGGAACGGGGCCCTCTCCTGGATGCGGGTCGCTGTTGTGTTAGTACGGGGCCGTTCAGAGCTTTCTTTGTCTATTGTCCTGCGAGGAATACTATCAGACATACCGGGAGAGTAGAAAGCTGTATGACGGATAAGGGTGATGTGAGTATTCAATATTCAACAAGAGGCCGGAGGGCACGGGGAGAGGGTAACTAACCGCCAAACAAGTACACGAACAGGGCCACCAGAGCAGTACGAGCGGTTCCATGGTCCAACAGCGTGGAGAGACCAGCAGCAAGGAGAGTCCAGGTCTAAACAAGCCAGGAGTTAGATGTGAATATATCGTCAAAGCTGGAGGACAAAGAGACACGTACCATCTGGGGGAACGTGAACAGGAGCAGCGAACGGCGGCCGAACTAGATAGTACAGACACAAAAGCCTGGGTTAGTTGGGTGCGTCTCAGAGAGACTTTGGCGGTTCGTCTTCTTACAGTATCGATGGTCCAGAAGGCCGGGAAGGCAAACAGCCAGCTGTCACCGAGCAGTTAGTACGATGCTTGAAGTGAATCGATGGATTCCCTGATGGCGAAACGTACTTGATAAGCCCAAAGCCGAACGAGGCCAGCAGAGCCTGGAACTCGGTCGAGCCGTTGTCCTTGAACACGGTGGTGGAGTAGAAGGCGATGATGTTGATACCGCACATCTGCTGGGCAATCATCACGGTGAAGGCAGCCAAGTTCGCCCGGCGCACGCGCGGGATCGTGAACAGCTGCTTGAAGCGCGTGGCGTAGTTGGTCTTGTTGAGGATGGCGCTCTCGATCTCCAGCTGCGAGTGGATGTAGAACATGTCGCGCGCCACCTGGATCGGGTGCGACCGCAGCTGCACCATCGACTTCCACGCATCGGCGTAGCGGTCCTTCTTCATGTACCAACGCGGCGACTCCGGGCACAGGAAGATCAGGAGCATCAGCGGGACGGCGGGGAGGAACGGGGCACCTGTGAGAATGGACCGAGGATAGGGTTTAGGGTTAAGGTTATATTAAAGGCGGCAAAAAGGTGGCCAAGAACGGAGAGTGGGATTGGCGGGAGGGGACTGTACCAAGCATGATTCTCCAGTTGTTCGGGCCAGCGTTCCACACGGCCAGGTTGAAGGCGGTTCCAAGGAAGATACCGAAAGCAGTCCACATTTCTACAGTCAACGGAGCGTCAGCTAGTTAGTGATTTCTGCCACGGTTAAACCTCCGATGACGACGGGACTGCTTACGCCAGGACATAACCAGAGCGCCTCTGACGGCAGCCGGGGCGTTTTCAGCAGCATAGATGGGCACGGTCGACGCCTTGACACCCATTCCAATGCCCATGAGCAGACGGTTCGCAAGCTGCTGCTCCCAGTTATGAGAGAGGGCAGATCCAATAAGCGGCCAGATACAGAAGTGGGCGGAGATGAAGATGACGCCGCGGCGGCCGAAGTAGTGGTTGAGAGGGTCCGAGAGCCAGCAGCCGATGAGACTTGAAGATCATATAGAGGTCAGTAAATGTGGCATATCCTCCAGGAAGAGGCATCCCGGAACGCCAGTGGCCACTCACGAGCTTCCAATGTACGGTCCAGCGTTCACCAAACCGACAAGCAGCTTGTCCCGCAGACTGCTGCTGCCAATGCCGTAGACACCCGGGAAGAAGATATTGGCGCCGTTGGTACCGGTCTGATCCCAGCCCTGCACGGCAGCACCGATGGAGCACGTGGCAATCGTCAGGAACAGCTTGGTCGGCATGCGCCACTTGTGCTTGATCTCCGTCTCCAGCGCCAGCTTCTCCTCGTCGGAGAGCGCCTCGTCGCCGCCAATGTTCTCGTAGTTGGCCGGGTCTTGCGCGACCAGGGCGCCCTTGCGCAGCAGCTCGATGTGCTCGGTCAGGCCCTTGGTCTCGGCGAACGTCTGGACACTGGCCATCAGGTCCGCGTAGCCGAGTCCCTCGAGAGGGTTGCGGATCCTACCAGAAAAGAAAGAGGGAAAGGCCGCGGGTTAGTGTCGGGGCTCTGGCGTCTACGCTGCCTGTCTCAGGTTATCGTGGTAAGTCGGGTGTGCTTACTTGGCCTCAAGGTTCGTGTTGATGTCCATGGCCCGCGCCTCATCTCCGCCTTCCACATGGTGGATGCTGTTACTGTAACTGGTGTGTTAGAAAAGAGTCTGGTATGTTGGAGTACATATGGAGCTTTCAAGCTCTTAGAACTCCCAAGAGAAAAGGAACACTCACACTCCGGTACTCTTTTCAGCAGCCATGATTTCGAACTGGGCACCGAGTGGGTGTGGTCAATCCAAGGTCCCAAAAGCGTTCAAAAAAAGGGTTTCTTGAGGTGGCAGGAAAAATATGCGTGTGTGGTGAGAAACTCTGGATCGAGACTAGGAATACTTAAGACCTTAGCCAAGTGCGAGAAGAAAGAAAAGAGGGAGGGCAGAGTCTTGGGTATTTGTAGAGATGGGAAACCGAGTCGCTTTGAGAGTGCAGAAGCTTCTCCATACACTTCTCCGTAGCTCTCCTCCAATCAGTTCCCCCCTCACCTCCTATCTCCCCTTCAAGCTTCGCCTGGGTTTCTCTCCGGAGTCTGCTCGCTACATACATGATCATGTGCTACAATGGGCCTTGGATAGGAGAAAAAGAAAGAGAAAAGTCCTTCATTGAATTCGTTACATCAGGACCCTCTTTTTCTCCATGATAGTCCTTCCTGGCGCAATACCACCCCAGGCCAGAGGAGGCGCCATTGCGTTCACGGCAAGAATCGCGGGATATGAACGAGGAAGGGATTAGAATCCGCCAAGATGAACGGATCTTGTGAGCAAGGAACGTGGTGTGGATGAGGAGAAACCGACAAGGAGGGAGGAAAGGGAAGCCTGAGTAAGAGTCCGCACCAGGCATTTCCACGTCAGGCCCGTCACAGGGTCAAATTGGGAGGGGGGAGAAGGCCGAGAGAGAGGGGGAGGGGAAAGGAAGCAGCCAACTTGGGAGTCCATTGGGTGTATGCGTGTAGTTTGCGGCCGCTCTCGCTCTTTGGTCCACGCTGTTATGTCTATACACACTCCCGACAACTCTCTTTCCGAACGAGTTGGTGGTGGTGTGTGTCTTGGAAACAAAGTATCCATGCATCCAAAAGTGTGTTGATCACTACACAAGCACGTATCTTCCTGCATGTCTGTGGCCATACGAACCGAACCACTTTTGATGTCTTCTGTGACTGCGCTGTACATGTACTTTTGCTGGCATATCCCTCCATCCAGATACCTATGTGTGTACATTCAAGATGTACATGATCGGCACACAGCATGGCTTTTATGCGTCTGTGGCACAACACACAGTGACTGCACTGACTGGCCATTGCTTGAGCATTGGTGGCTATCTCGAAGTAGTTTTTTTGTTGTTTTTTTTGGTGTTTTGGTTTTTTTTTTAAGCACGGATCGTAGATCAGCTCCCGATGGCACCAGATGTGAGTAAGGCTACGGTGCTAAGCCGACAACTAAAATAACAAGCAATACTCGGAGAAATACCAGCTAGGTTACCATTAAGTCAAGGAAGACAGCACATATGTGAATGGGCGCTCCAAGGTATACTGTGAGGGGTATGAAGGTAGATTGACCTCCAAGGCCGGGTTACATGTTGAATGGAGGGGGCGTATGAATACGGATTCGGGGGTACATATACTTGTAAGCATGTACATCGACCTCATGGGTTAACAGCCTCTTCAAAGCCTCATCCATCTTCACATTTTCCCAAATCCTCTGCAACTGTGCTGGTATACAACACATCATCATCCTTGGCAAAGGAAATGCAAGTGAAACACTCCAAGATGTGCCGACCCGGGCCCTCGATCGCTTTCTCGCGAAGTCTTGGTATTTCTCGTGTTATTGATCACACACTGTCTTAACCCCCCATAAACAAAGGGATGTTCACCACTTTTTGGATCCGTTGCCTCACTTTTTTTCCAGGTTTTTCCAGGTTTTTATTTTTTTTATCTTTTAATAACGGCCCGATTCGGCGCACGCCGGGGAGTCCAGTCGTCCCCATGCCGAGATTTTTCGGGGCGGGGGACGATCGGGACCCGCAATCAGAGATTTTTCGGGACGGAAGAAGCAAGGGACCCACAGATATTCCCCAAATCCCGGCCGTCCATTGGCTGGGGGGCACTTTTAGCGCCGCTTCGGGCGCATGTATACTTCTGGCCACGGCTCCTGCCCTCTTTTGTGTTGTGGGTTGTTCCTTCTCTCCGAACGTGATTTGGAGAAGAGCCGCGTTGATTCTAGCTTCATTCGTTTGCGGCTTCTTCTTTAGTGTTCCTTCCTGGTTCGAGAAGATATAAAACTGAGCTTCATTTGACTTCACCTCATGAAAGTGGTGGTTCTCTAACCTATCCTTTTCTCAGTATTTCCAGTCAACTTCGCAGAAAGCAAATCAGAAAAAGACGTTTGAGACTTATGATAAGAAAAACAACAAATTGTTTCCACACCTCCCCATCCTGATCGTTATGACCGCATTTTCCGTCATTCCCCAGCACTGCTTGCCATATCACCCCGGGTTACCCCAGGTGACTCCAATCCTGCGAATTTTCCCTATCTATATAAGTAGTAATCCTCGTCTCCCTCCTTCATCCATTGGCCAACAAAAGCTTGCTCATTCTCTGGATCGTGGCAACATTCAGCGCGCACAAAAGCCTTGTTATGGCCGACCAGTTCCAGTACAACAGTGTTACGTCGGAGAGTCATATGGTAGCATCGCAGCCCAAGTGCAGAAGAAGATTAACCGGAGAACGCAGCGTGCCAAGATTCTTGGGGTGTTGCATCCGACTGCCGGCTTCCCCATTTCATCAAAATCCATGAATTGGAAGCAGTACACCCATTGAGGATAGCACTAATATACGTAGCAGCCCCTCCGGTCCTGCGAAATCCTGCTCTCTTGGTGCTTTATATACGCGTAAAAATATGTCGCCGTCGGGGTGCGGAGCAAAGATTACGAGGAAGTGACCTTGGCGGGGGATTGGGCGGGCTGTTGTCGCAAGAAGGGATTGGTAGAATGGAACTATGGCATCCAACCAGAGAGCACAAGACCCCCCCAGAAAAAGAACTGGATAAAAATTGTGCTATGATCGACAAAGAAATGAGGCTATGGGGCGCGGCGCTTGTTCTACCGCTGGACTGAGGCCTCACTAGGGGATTTCTTCCTTGCTTCTTTTCTTCTCCTTCTGCTCTTTCTTTCTGCTTCATCCTTCCAATTCATTCTCAGCAGTTTCTTCTCTTCTTTCCCGCCCCTTTCTCCATGTTTGACCTTGGCTGTGGTCCAGGTCCTTGCATCAGTGGCCTGGGTGAAAGAGCGAGAAACCGAAGAAACCGAGCTTGTAGCAGACATGTAAACTCTTCTGTGCAGGCGACATGAGCTAGCTCTGACGTGTCGTCGCTACCTCGGATATCTGGGAGATCTGGATGGTCGTCAAGATTTCCCCGGAAAACGACAAACAAAAGGTTCCTTCGCTTCCCTAGTTATAGATACCTAGGATTGTGGGATTTGCTAGATCGTGAGATTTGAGATTCGAGAGACATTCTTCTGAAACCGCCGTTTTGGGAGGGCAGCTCCTTCGGATAGGAAACCTATCCAGCATACCATTATGCCTGGTGGGGGATTCCATATATGTCTTCACACACACTACCGACATAATAACATGCCGGCGGAAGGAAGGGGTGGCAAGCGAAAGGAGAAAAAAGAAATGTGGGTGTAATCTTTCACGATGTTTCCCCAACATGCTTTTTTTTAGCCCCCGGTTCAGAGCGTCCCGCGCTTGTGCTCACTTTTTTAACGCTGAGAGCGCGCTTGTCCTGCACCTGATTTGGCAAGTGAGTATTTCTCTTTTGTATCATCGGGGGTGTGAAAGTCAGGGTCGGCTGCCGCTCTCTCGTACAAATATTTTTTCTCGTTTCTTTTTTTCTTCCAAGCATTTTTGGTTCCCACGATCGCCTCAGGTAGTTAGTTATTCAGAGACAAGATAACCAGGAGACTGGTTGTATGGGTCGTCGCGATCACGTTGGCCGCTTGGATCGATCTGCGAAGTCGATCGGCTTACTTCGCTGACGCTTCTATTCCCCCGTTTTGCTTGTTTGAAGCTGGCGAGATGGCTTTTTGATGCGTTCTTGGCTGAGAGAGAAAACTCGTCGATGTGGGCTTTCACCACGTCAGGGTGAATTTTCTCCCTTCGTCGCAGCATCGCACGACGAAACGAGGCTGGGCTCAACCTCTGCAGTAGCATTGCAGCCTGCATGGCAGAGCAGGATACCGAGCCTCGTTCAGTGACCTCCTATGAGGCATCGACTCCAGATATGGATTCGTGAAGGCCCGACGAAACACCTTCTCCACGGAGTGGAGATGAGGGGAATAACCAGATTGAAGCCACCGAACCTCATCCGATGTTCAGAGTGGAGGACGACCAGTCACTTGGGCCCTGATACCGGCACGCTCCCTCAATGCCACCAGTGAGGAGGAGAGAAACACCCACGAATGCAACCGCAGACGGAGCAAATGCCGCCGCCACAACCCGGCGAGTGTGCGTGGGACGGGCCTTCTCGAAGAGCGCCCCAATGGCGTCGCAAGTACGTATGGCCCTGCCGAGATACACGCCGTAATGCTGTCCGAGATGGGACACATGTGTGGGGACTTGGGTGCCACGAGTTCGGGGCCGTATCGTCATCGGAGACAGACAGACGCTTGACGTGTGGCCATGCGTGTGCTGTGTGCCATACCGCCAGAGACCAGCGGGGCCTGCCTGACAGAGCACGACCATGTGCCCACGCGTGTTCGGATCTGGGAAAGTCCCACTGATCTGGTGTGGGTTTCGTCGGCCCTCTCCCGTGACCCAGCGACGATGTGTGGGCATACTTAAGGTTTAACCTTAATGGGTTGGGGTATAACCCCCTATTAGGGTTTAACCCATGAGCTTTGACGCCGAGCTTGGCCGAGGAGGCGACGAGCCCAAGACGTGGCAAGGTGTCTTCCTTTTCTCTGTGGGGAGGGACAGTCGAAGAGTATAGATCGCGACCGCTCTGAGAAGTGTAACTCAAACGTCTTTGTTGGTTACACATGCAGGAGCCCAGATCTGTGCGTCATGCGTCACCATGGTGCTGGCGCAGGAATGCAATGTTTTGGAAGGAGTTGGAAGATGACAGAAAAGAATCGCTCTGAAAGGCAGAGGCGCGATTGATGTATTTCCCCTTCCAGGCTGCAAGATTCCATTCCAGAAGCCGGGCTTTGTTCCGACCTTGGATTTTCTTCGACGAAACCGCGGTGCATTCCCGACCGAGATGGGCCGTTGTCATCGTGATCGGTGGTGTCAAGAACTAGCTTGCTCGGCTGGAATGCAGACTTCCCGTGTTCGGTCGGGCTGGCCTTGCTTCGCAAGTTGGGTTTTTGGTTGTTTGGTGTTTTTTTTTCTCTAACTGCCGTGGTTACGTGCTTGTGGCACTTTGGGCGGGCTTTGTGCGGCCGGACAAACTCACACGACTGAGACATCCATGGCACGGCGTGATTGGAGTTGGACGTAGGGTCTCGAGAGTCACAGAGGTCCTGGCGTGTATGACACTCCTTTTTGTCGCAGATACCGAGAAGGGGGAGGGGGATACAGCATGGGAGGAAGAGGGTGGCTGCTCTCTGCTCACAAGTCATGCGACTGGACGACAGATAGCATTGACGAAGACTTGGGTTCCAGACCGCCTTCTCAACTCATAGTGATATTATTCCCGGGGATTTCACTGGTTTAAAAGACTTGATGGTCTGGGGGGATGGGTATGGTTTTCTGGTTTTTCAGCCCGACAAGGTCCGTTCTGACATGTATTCACAGGCCAACTAGGTCGAAAACAGCATGCAAAAAGCTGTCAAGGCATGTGGCAAAGCAAGGAGAGAAATCCAGGTTTGGTTTAGCGCTGCATGTTCCGAAATATTGCAGCAACCGAAAGAACCAAACGCAGAGAAAAAACGTCTGGATATCTTTCATCGCACCAACTGTTTCGCCCTCCCCGAGGTGGTTGATGAAAGGAAGTCTCAAACAATGGTCACCTCGCTCAATCGGAGGGAACAGAGCATGATATCACAGGATGTGTTAGGGTTAGGGTTGTGATGATGTCCAGAGTTCACGAGCACACAGGACCCCGTTTGTCTTGCATGGCCAATGCCGATCAGAGATTTACTCTGCAGGATCTTAGTGGCTCCCAGCCAGTGGCAAGAGCGGGCTGGAAGCTAATCTCAAGTGCACATAACAGTGCTGGCGCTTGGTGCTTTAACACGGTAGCATTCTAGAGTGGCACTCGGGGCGTCTTCGTTATCAGGAATCCGCCACCACCATCTCAACCAAGATTATGCGCCCAATGAGGCTTCAGTTACGGCACCATGAAGTCAGTCAGGGTCGCGATATCCCGTATTCCCCCGTCCCGGATCTAACTGAGGCAACGAAGAGGCTGGGAGACGGGGGAGCGAAGCTGTCGAATTTCTGTGTGTAAGGTCTGGACACACGGGATCTTGTGCCTGGGTCCTTTTTACGGCGTGTGTGGGCCGTCTCTATGATGCTAAATGACATCAGCCCGCCCAAATTAAAATCCTCCAGCCATCGAGCCGGCTCAGTCTAATGGTGGATCCCCTTAACAAAAAAAAAAAAAAAGCACATGAAGCCACCAAACAACAGGGTTCAACGACTGTAAGTTCAGGGCTAGAGCTTCGCAGATCGCGCGGGGATCAACCCTCCCCGAGTGAAATTGCAGGTGATCGGTGCTTCTCCGGGATCCGGACGTCAGTTGAGCAGCCCAAGATTGAAGGAGGGAGCGAGTGGCTTTTCTTTCCTTCTGATCGGTGTGAGTGTGTGCACCTGATGCAGTCCAGTAGATGCAAAAGCCTGCGAATGGGTGGTGAGATACCTGCATATCAGCAAGCCATGGCCATTGGAGCTCTAGACTCTCATCATCTGCAGCTCTCAGCTTTGGGGTTTTCCTTCGTTGGCTCTCAAATTCGCAGATTTGCCAGCGCGTCGTCGTCTCAGGCCATGCTGTTCAGCTCAGCTGGGACTGGGGGGCGAATGTCAATAGATCACCTTTTTTTCTTCTTTTTTTTTTCTCGTCCACTACTCCTCTAGACTCTTCACAGACGATGTTTCCTGGCTAAGAGAAGTGAAGAGCAAAAAGAAAAAGAAAAAAAAGAAGAAAGGGGAGAAGGCTCAAAATGAAAAGAACGCGCCACTCCCTTGCGCCCATGACACCGGCGTGCTTCCTCTGTCTCATATATAGTGTTTTTCCATTCGCTCCTTTTCTGTGTGCATAGCGTAGATCTGGCAAGACGTCTTATCTTTTTCCTTTTCTCTCTCTTTCGCTCTCTCTCTGGCGACGAGAGAAGTAGGTAAGGTTAGGTTAGGCTCGATGCGGCTGCTTTTGAGAGAGATGGGCCGGAGAGACCAGCTGTGAGCATTATGGGCGACCACCACCAAAAAAAAGACGTCCAGCTCGTTGTTCACCGTTCAATTTCCCGGCTAGCAAAGCTAGCTGAAGCAACTAACGAAATGAAGCCGCGTAGGGGNGGGGGGGGGGGGGGGGGGGGGGGGGGGGGGGGGGGGGGGGGGGGGGGGGGCGTGTGAGATTTGGAGGGAGTCGGTGTTGTTCAAGATGGGGATTTCTTTCTTTTTCCTCCTCTTCATTTCTAGTGACGCGCCCACCTGGAACTGGCCAGAGGTTTAAGGGTCTCTTTCTCCGATACCACGGAAGCCACCGTATCTCTGTGAAAGTCCACAGTCCTGGTGTTGGCCGTTGCTAGATCGGCTGCTCTTTCGTGTTCCTGTAACTCTTCGGCCTTCCGCTCCCGTCGTGCAATTAAAGCCGCCTTTCCCTGGCGTGTACAGCTGGCCGTGCAGTAGTTTCCTTTGCCCTCCAGCGCCTGGGCTTGTTTTTCTCCCCTCCCTCCCTCCGTCCCGAAGTTTTGTTGGTGCTTCTTTTCCTCTTCTCGTTCCTCTCTCTCTTTCCCTCTCTTACCTTTCTTTTTCTCTCCTTTGCTTCGTGCTCTCTTCCTTTGTCTCTATTCCTCCCCACGATACATCGAGTGAATGGTATCGGCCTGATATCTCTCGATAAATCGGCCTTAACGACGGCCTCTGGGAAAGAAAGCTCTCTCGTTTCTTTTACTGCTCGTTATCTTTGAATTCAGTCGTTCTTGGCTGTCTCGACAGCGATTCAACCCCCGGGATCCCGCCCCCAACTCAATCATTCTCGAAAGCTTTCTCCGGTCCAATTACTCAACTACGGCTCTTCTCCAACAACTATTTACTGATTTACAGACTATCATCAACCCACCACTCGTTGATTTGTCGCCATGGCTGACGACGATGATCCGCAGAATGCGCGGCCGGCGTCGCTGCAGGGTATGTCTTGATTGCACCCTAACGCAACCCTAACACGCCGTTCCTTCCTTTGGCCGTCCCGCCTCGCTCCTTCCCGGCTTCGCGCCGCGCAGAACCCCAACCCTAACAGTGTCTCGCCATCGCGGGCTTTCCTTTCTCTTTTATAGGTTTCATCACTACCCTCGTGGCCAGCCTGGTCGTTGCCGTGCCTTACCTCATCTTCTTCCTGATCATGCGCCGCCGCGAAAACCGCTGGTACGCCCCGCGCTCGTACCTCGGCACGCTCCGGCCGTTCGAGCGGTCGCCGACGCTTCCATCGGGCCTCTTCAACTGGGTGCGCGCGTTCTGGAAGCTGCCGGACGCATACACCATCCGCCAGCAGTCGCTCGACGCGTTCCTGTTCCTGCGGTTCCTGCGCATCTGCGTGGCCATCTGCTTTGTCGGCCTGTGCATCACGTGGCCGGTGCTGTTCCCGATCAACGCCACCGGCGGCGGCGGCGAGGAGCAGCTGAACATCCTCAGCATGAGCAACATCAACACCGACACCAGCGCCGGCCGCTACAAGTACATCGCCCACGCCTGCATTGCGTGGATCTTCTACGGCTTCGTCATGTACACCATCCTGCGCGAGTGCATCTACTACATCAACCTGCGCCAGGCGTATCTGCTCGCCCCGCGCAACGCCTCGCGCATCTCGTCGCGCACCGTGCTGTTTGCATCGGTGCCGCGCAAGTACCTCGACGAGGCCCACCTGCGCGCCGCGTTCCCGGGCGTGCGCAACATCTGGATCACCCGTGACACCAAGCTGCTCGACGAGCTCGTGGCCGAGCGCGACAAGACCGCCCTGCGGCTCGAGGGCGCCGAGGTCAAGCTGCTGAAGAAGGCCAACAAGGCCCGTGTCAAGGGCCAGCCGGTTGAGGACGGCCATTCATCCAGCCTCAACCCGTTTGCCGGCCGAGGTACCGAGAAGCGCGCGAGCAGCGACCACGACGGCGAGCCTTCCGGCACTCACGCCAACAAGCCCGCCGGCCTTCCCGACCAGGAGGCCACGCTTGGCCTCTCGTCTGCGTCCCCCGACCGCTGGGTGGCCCGCAAGGACCGCCCGACCCACCGCACCGGAAAATGGGGTCTTGTCGGCCCCACCGTCGACAGCATTGACTGGTGCCGTGCCGAGCTGGGCCGCCTGATCCCCGAGGTCGAGGCCGCCCAGCAGGTCTACCGCTCCGGAGACCCGCCGGCCGTTGGCGGCGTGTTCATCGAGTTCGCCTCGCTGTCCGATGCCGAGGCCGCCGCCCAGCGCCTGACCCACCACCACGCGCTGGCCATGTTGCCCAAGACGGCCGGCGTGCGCCCCGAGGACGTGATCTGGGAGAACCTGTCGATGCCGTGGTGGCAGCGCGTGGTGCGCCGCTACGCCGTGTCGGCCTTCCTGACCGCCATGATCATCTTCTGGGCCATCCCCGTGGCCGCTGTCGGAACCTTCTCCAACATCAACGAGCTGCAGAAGCGCTTCTCGTGGCTCAACTTCCTCAACAACTGCCCCGCCGTCATCCTTGGTTTCATCACCGGTCTGCTGCCGGCTGTGTGTCTGTCGATCCTGATGTCGCTGGTGCCGGTGGTGATCCGCTGGATGGCCAAGTTCTCTGGCGAGTTGACGTATTCGCGCGTGGAGCTGTTTACCCAGAACGTGTACTTTGCCTTCCAGGTCGTGCAGGTGTTCCTCGTCACCACCATTGCCAGTTCGGCCGTGGCGCTGGCCGGTCAGCTTGCCGACAACCCCGGCTCCGTCATCACCATCGTGTCGGCGGCCCTGCCCAAGGCATCCAGCTTCTACATCAGCTACTTCATCCTGCAGGGTCTGGCCATTGCCTCGACCGTGCTGGCCCAGGCCACCGGCCTCATCATCTTCCGCCTGCTGTACCGCTATATGTCCAGCACGCCGCGATCGCTGTTTCAGAAGTGGACGGCGCTGTCGGCCATGTCGTACGGCTCGCTGCTGCCGGTGTTCACCAACATCGCCGTGATTGCCGTGACCTACTCGGTCATTGCCCCGCTGGTGCTGGTGTGGGCCACCATGGCCTGCGCGCTGTTCTACCTCGCCTACCGGTACAACCTGCTGTACGTGACCGAGTCGCCCATCGACACCCAGGGTCTGATCTACCCGCGGGCGCTCAAGCACCTGTTCGTCGGCATCTACCTGGCCGAAATCTGCCTGATCGGCATGTGCTCGGTCTCGCGGGCCTATGTGGCCCTGGCCATCTCGATCGCCCTGCTGGTGTTTTCGGTGGTGTTCCAGATCACCATCATGAAGGCCCTCAAGCCGCTGCTGTACTCGCTGCCGCAGACGCTGCTCTCGGAAGTGGCCACCCGCACGGCCAGCAACACCCCGACCACCAACACTGCCGCCACCGTCGACGACCAGACCGCGCTGTCTCCCGAAGCCGTGGTCCCCCCGGTCCCCGCCCACGACGGAGGCGTTGGCCGCGTCCGCATGTGGTTCATGCGCTGGTTTATGCCGTGGAAGTACGCCAACTTCAACTACTTCCACACCATGATCTCCGCCCACGTCATGCCCCCGGACGAGGTCAACAGCGCCGGCGAGGCCGATGCCTTCCACCCGCCGTCGGTCACCAGCACCGACCTGCTCATCTGGCTGCCCCAGGATCCCGCCGGGTTCTCCAAGCACGAGGTCGCCGAGACTTCGCTGACTGTCCCTGCCACCGACGAGGGCTGCACTCTCGAGTAAGTTCTTTCGCGGTTGTCCCCATACCATGCCTGTTCCGTCACAACATGTGGATACTAACGTCTCTTTTTCCACCGTCATAGTGAGAAGAACCACCTGCTCTGGGACGAGGATAACGCGAGACCGCCCATCTTTGAGGAGAAGGTCCGCTACTAAGCGCGACGCTGAAACTTTCTTTCGAGTACACGATGTCAAGCATCGACACCTCGCTTTCATGCCTTCCCTAAGATACCAGAGTTTCGAAATTACTTTCGAAATTACTCTTTCCATCTCTGCCTTTGCTTTCTGTTTTGCTTTTCGTTCTTTTCTGGATTGGGTCTTTGGATGGTTGTTTTTTTTCTTTAGAAACGGGGAATCGCAAATCTCACATACACGATATCCAGCTTGCCATTGTCGATGTGGCAGCTCTTGCACTTTATTTAACAAGTCAACTCGCTTTTATTTTTAATGTTAGTAATAATGGACGGATATGAATGAGAATTTATACCTGGGGACTGGGGGGAGAAGTAATAATTGATCAATAAATTCATTGAATGCCATGATGCTCTGAACAGTCGTTTGCTCAGAAGAGGAAGAAGTAATTCCATATATTTTGCACATTTTGATGGAAACCCTTATCGTCTATCTTATCGCTTATCGGCTACCAGCTGTTGTCGGCTGTCAGTCACATTCACACGGTTGCCGTGGAAACTGTCGCAATCTCCAATCAAAACAAACGTTCATTCTAGGGATCCTCACAGAACTTTTCGAGATTCAAACATTGGCCAAACAGAAGAAAAACCCCTCCGGTCCAACTCCCTGACATGATCATAATAGCTTTATGATAATGCGAGGGTTTTTCTTCCTTTCTGTTATCTTTTCATTTCCTCAGCTGGTCCTTGAATCCTCGTGTTTTCTTCCCCCCCCAGCTCCAGTTCCAGAATCTTACATCGGGCGCCTTTTCTCCAAGAAAAAAAGCTTCAGCAAAAGAACTGTCCGTTCACCCTGGTATCCTGTGTTAGTTTCTGGGGGCCCTGGACTGGTCAGTTGTTCCTCCATCGATCTATATCCGATCTCCAATCTGCATATTATACCAGAGCCTCATATGGCATCATCATCTCCTTCTTCTTCTTGAGCCTCATCTTCCAGTATCTCGTCTTTGGCATAATCACCGTCTGGTCTCAGCTCGTCTCTCCCTCTTCTCATCCCACGACGGGAGGAAAGAACACGAGAAGCCAGCTGAGGGAAAGGAACCCGGCCAGCTAATAAAACCAAGCTGCCCAAGGGATCATAACTCGGCTCTCGAAGATCGCCGGGAAACCCTGAGCCACCTTTCTTCTTCTCTCTCCTCTTCTCTCTCCGTCTCTCTCTCCTTCATCCTTGCTTTTCCTGCCTCAGTATCCCCATTTTTCTTGTTGATCGTCTGCTTTGCTGCTATTCTCCAATGCTCTGACCACCCTGCACGTCGTCTGCGCCTTGACACTCACACTCTGACGCTGCTGCTCATGGCGTCACATCGTCAGGGCCGGCCCAACATGCGGCCAAGATCGCGATCGTCACTCTCGGGCCTTGCTGTGCTGTACTCGACGTTCTCGATCTCGGTAGCATCGACAGTCTCGGCTGCATCGTTCCCGTATCAACCTACCACTCTTCTCTCCGTCCCCCACCTCACCTCTCTCTCTAACAAAACCTCCGACCTCATCTATGCCTTCACCCCGTCGTCGTCGGGATCCGTGCAGTTCCTCTCCCTCAACATCTCTACCTCCGTCGCCGCCACCCCGACATGGCGGGTCCTCTCGTCTAGTCTTCCGTTCCTGTCCGATTCTGGCAGTGACTCGTCTCTCACATTCTCCGCCTCGCGGGCCGATGACGGCAGTGTGTCTGTGTATGCCGGAAGCTGTAACACCACTTCGAACTACGGCGTCTGGACATACTCCGGCAGCGGCGACAAGTGGCTCGAAGTCGATGTGTCTACAGTTAAGTCGGGAAGCTATGTCAGCGGCCCGTCGTGGTTGGGGGCCAGCTTGAGCTTCTCCGCGACCCTTGAGCCGAATGTTTCGTCTCCCGTGATGTATGCCTACGGTGGCATGTGCCCGACGACCTCGTCCGGTACCGCCAACACATGGCAGGAGTCCGCAACATATAGCAACCGCATGCTTCGTCTTTCTCCGGAAATGTCGGATACGTCCATCACGGCATACGACGCCGGAACTGTTTCGAGCAAGGGCACACCCATTGCCGGTGCCGGTTTCTCTTTGACCGCCCTACCCGCTTCATTGTCGACCCGCGGAAACGTTGTAACCCAACAGGGCACGTACTTGATGTTGGGTGGCCACACATCCAGCGCCTTTGTCAACATGAGCACAGCCGCTATATGGACTCTTCCCCAGGAAACATGGTCATTTGTGTCGATTGCAGCCGCAAAGTCTGAAGATGATCCCGTGGGAGAGCTACTCGCTGCGAAGAACTGGTTCGCCGGGTCTTCCGAACGCAGACAGGTCCAGAGTGCGCCGGAAGTCGAGAGTCGGTCAGGCCATACGGCTGTTCTCAGTGCAGACGGCGGATCGGTGATCATTCTTGGCGGCTGGGTTGGGTCTGTGTCCCGGCCGGCCGAGCCTCAGCTTGCTGTGCTCCGGCTGGGTGGCACGTTTACCGATTGGCAGTGGGTTGTTCCGTCGGAGCAGCCCTCTGGCTCGGGAATCTACGGCCACGGAGCGGCGGTTCTGCCAGGAAACGTCATGATGGTGTATGGCGGATACGACATCACTTCAGTTGAGAAACGACAACAGGGTGTCAGCGGAACTGCCAGGTTCTTGAACTTGACATCGATGACGTGGTCCCAGACGTACACATCACCCAACCAAGTCACACAGGGCGAAAACAGCGATACCAACACTCAAACAACACCCACTGGAACGGCCAGTACCGACAAACCCCAGCCCACCGAAACCACCGAGCCAACTGACGACGGCGCCACCAACATTAACGCGCGCAACCTCGGTCTGGGCATCGGACTTGGCATCGGCGTCCCAGCCCTGCTCATTGGTGCGGTTCTTTTTTACTGCCTGCGCAAACGACGACAGCGGGAGACCCGCGAAGAAACCATCCGCAGCCTAGCCCAAGACCGGTCGCAGTTTATCCCCAAGTACCGCCGGCGGCGGCACGGTAACGGAATCGATGATGACGGAACAGGGGAAATGATTGAGCAGGGTACTCCGGGAAGCGAGTTTCTGTGGTCCAATAATCCATGGTATACCGGCGGTCCTGGTCCGTACCACCCGGTCAACGTCATGAGTCCGCCAGCCCGTAGTCTGGGACACGAGAGTCTTCGGAGTGCCGGGCGTATGTCGTCTGGTGGGCTGTATCACAGCAGCAACAATTTCAGCATGTCTCCCGGTGGCCCGATGATGCTATCCGGACACATTCATCCTATCTACGAGGCCGATGAGGACATTGACAACCAGTACGACCCGCCCACTGCACCCAGGAACGTGGCAACCGGCCCCGGCCATGCCCGGACATACTCCGACGACTCGTCGTTGGGTCGGGGCTCTGATCCTTTTGCCACTCCCGTATCATCAACATTCCCAACATTCCCCATGCCTCCAAGCAGCTCCGGAACCGGAGCGTCCGGAAATGCCAACAACTCCCAGAACCAACAGCCACCTCAACGACAATCTCAGCAACAGCCGCAGTCGTCTCAGAAGGTGGACCCGGATGTCCAGGACTGGATGTCTGATGTCGATGCAGCCAATAATCTTCTCGCACGCATGGGCCCTACAGCTGCCAGTGGAGGCAAGCGCCGGTCTCCGACCCGGATGCCATTCCGATCGGGACCGCCGTCCAACGACGACGATGCGCGGACTATCAGCACCCTGTCGGAATCCAACCGGAGTACCATCAGCGCACAAGTGTCGATTGCCAGCGGCAATGGGCAACCCCCGTTGGCCCAGCAGACTTCAGCTCAGCGCCCGGCCTTGATTGACTCGTTCGGCAGGCCTCCCCAAAGTGAGGGCCGACTGGGCACGTCCGGTTCCAACAGCAGCAGCCCCTCATACAACACCGCACGATCGACCTTTGCAGCTCTGCAGTCTGAGGGCCCCGGTCTATTGTCGGGAGGCAAGAAGAGCCGGAACAACGATCTCGACCGCGACGAGTATACAGCCGTCCCCCGTGGCCGCCGGTACAGCACGAGCAGTGCCCTTGGCGACGACAACAACAACAACAACAACAACAACAACAACAACGACGACGATGACACAGACACCATTCCGGGGAGTCCCAGCAAGACCCGGCAACGCCAGAGCTGGCTCGGCAGTCTGAAGCGCGTGTTCAGCGGTCGGGCATCCGGGCCTGTGGCATTTGGCGGGGGGTACTCGCCCACAGCTTCCGGGTTCCCGGGCGAGAGCGACGCCAACCGAGCGACTAGTACCGACCCGTTTGATTCCGGTCTAGCGTCCGGATCTGCAGCTCGTCCGCGATCTCTCGGCCTCAGCGGCATCGGTGGAGCGGAGCTTCTGCGGCGGAAGCAGGGCCGGCAGGCGTGGGAGCCGGCCG
This sequence comes from Knoxdaviesia proteae, assembly GCA_001510565.1. Taxonomy (NCBI): domain Eukaryota; kingdom Fungi; phylum Ascomycota; class Sordariomycetes; order Microascales; family Gondwanamycetaceae; genus Knoxdaviesia; species Knoxdaviesia proteae. The sequence continues at coordinate 918,345 of LNGL01000026.1, forward strand.
AAGGCGAGCCGCGGCCGGTGAGCGGCGGCGAGTTTGGGCTGGCGGAGTTTGACGACGACGAGGAGTGGGATATCGAGCGGGCAATTGAGCAGCGGCTGGTGCAGGTGATGTTCACGGTCCCGCGCGAGCGGCTGCGCGTGGTCAACGGCGAGGACGAGTCGCCGTCCCCCGTGCTCTCAGCGGACATGGACGAGTTCCGGGATGTGCGGACGACGGCCGATGGGCGGCCGGCTGTGGTGCTGATCTCGTCCGACAGCCGCGACATGACGATGTCGAGCCTGCGCACAGAAGACACCACGTCCTCGCTGGGCACGGTGCTGCGGTCGCTAACGCCGGCAACCACCTTCACGGCGGTGACCTCGCCGCCGCCGCCGTCCGACGGCGGCCCGCCGATGCTGCCGCCGCTGATCCCGCTCTCGCCATTCCAGCCGGACGACGATCTCGCCAACGCCGGCTCCCGGCCGTCGACGTCGTCGTCATCCAAGCGCGAGCCTGCCGGCAACAACAGCAGCAGCGGTGGATCGCGGCCCTCGACGGCCACGCCCCGGCGCGGACGCGACACGGGGCGGGCGCCGCCGGCGGACGGGTCGGCGGTGCGCAAGAAGAGCCTGGGCCGCATTGGCAACGAGGATATCGGGGCGCCGCCGACGGAGGAGCTCCCGCGCACGCCCAAGCTGGAGAAGCGGCGCACGCGGGTGCTGGACATGGTGGATTCGATTGAGAGCAAGAGTCGGGAGACGAGTCCGGGTACGCTGGGCGTGTGAGATGTGTGTGTGTGTGTTGTTGAGGTTTTGTTTTTTTCTTCGTTCTTGGGATAGCGGGTTGACCTTTTTTGTTTGTTCTGTCGAGTGTTTCTTGGTTTTTCTGTTTCTCCCTCTGTGGGACACGGCGCATTCTTGGGATTTCTCTCTGAGAGAGAGTTAGCTACATGTGTTTGTGTGTGTCTGTTTCTGCCTTTTCTCTCTGCATGTTTGGCCATCACTTTCTGTTGGATAATTCACAGCTCTGTTAGGTAGAGGAGTACATGTATTGGTGCCGAGTTGAATAAATGAGTTGGTGTGCAGTCTAGATTATAACCGTTGCCACCCCAGTAAAAATGACATACAAGAAAGCAACAATGAAAGTGAAGGAGTGCAGAATGATGCTCGTAGAAACAGACTGAAGTCGTGATAGCCTGCAGAATGACGATGGAGTGAGAAAAACGGAAACAGAAACAAGGACAGTCATGGCACCGTGATGTTCGCAAGATAGGATATAAACCAGACACAAGAAGAAAGCAGAACGCCTAAAAACTAAAACGAAGATGGTGATAGAGCATATAAAACAGCGGCATTGGGACCAGTCCACGTTGTGACGGACCATCAAGCGATGGCAGCAGAGTCATCCAAGCCACGCCACCACCGTCATAACTGCCCGGTCGCCGGCACCATCAGCGGGCGGTTCCGGTCCAGCACGGCCTGAATCAGCGCGCGGCCAGGGAAATCAGCAATCACCACGCCGGTGCGGCCAAACGGCTTCTCGTCCTCGAGCCACATGCCGGTGCGGTCGTTCATGCCCATGACAGAGCGGTTGCGCGAGCCGGCGGCAGCTTCGATGGGCAGCACGCCGACGCTGGCGCTCAGGTGCGACAGGAACAGCACCGAGTTGTTGTCGGCCGAGGTGGCGGCCGACGTGAGAGCCTTGCTGATGGCGCGCCACTTGAGCCACAGCTGCGACATGCTGGGGATGATCCACAGGTCCTCGAGGGCGATCTGCGGGGATGTCCAGCCGACGCCGTACGGCTGGGCCGACGGGAACTCCTGCAGCACCAGGATCTTGCCGCGCAGCTCGCCGAGCGTCGGCAGCCGCGTGAACGGGGGCTCGTCGTCGTCGGCCGGCGCCGTGTACAGGTGGCGGGCGAAGCCGTCGGCGGTGGCGTCGTTCTCCAGGCGGTAGCGGTTGAACACATCCTCGAACGACAGGTCGCTGGGCGGCAGCTCCTCGCCGGCCGGTCCGCGACTGACCCGCGGCCCCTCCTCCTTGATGCGCACCACCACGGTCTCGGACGGGTTCTCGTCAAGGAAGCCGAAGATGGTCGCGATGGCATCGGCGAACGAGTAACCGGTGTACATGGTGGCGTGGAAGATGCCCAGCTCGTCGCCGACCAGCCGCGCGCGCAGGTCAACGTAGCGCATACCGCTGCGTAGCTGGGCCGAGAGGTTGTGGTTCTGGCACTGGAAGCCGGGGGCGGCGGTCAGGTTGAAGGTCATGGTGTCGTGGGTGCCGGGGATCGACAGGCTGGTCAGGTTGACGTGGTCGGGGATGGCGGCCATCCAGCGCGGGTTCTCGGCGTGGGCCGCGTCAAACGAGAACTGCGACTGGTAGCCGTGGTAGCAGTGCACGTCCCAGAAGAAGATGGCGCACGGCCCCAGCGACACCAGCCAGAAGAACATCGTCATGGAGAGCGCTGCGCTGCTGGAGATGATCATGGCCAGCGAGAACACCCGCTGCCGCCGCGGAACGATCGGCAAGAGGAGCATGGTGCCTTTGCGGTCCATTTTCTCTTGTAGGTGGGGGTCGTGAATGTTGGTATCAGCCCGGCCGGCCCGGCTGACACCTTGTGAAGGCCGTGCCGTCCCGTCAGTTGGAAAAACAGCAAACACCCAAAAGTCCGCCGGGGAACCTCGGCTTTGGGTGAGTGAGCTCTAATGCGGCAATCGGCTTCTAAAATAAAGCCGATTCTTTTCAAACACAGCGTAGAAGCAATTGAGAAGTCTGCTCTTCAGAACTGCAGTCCAATGAATGCATGCCCGTGAGAATTGGAAATGGTTGACTGATGTGATGATCGTCAGATTCCGCAGGACGTTGGGAATCAAAAACGGGCGTAATCGATGGCTCATTATCGGAACTTTGGAATCAGGTCCTGGCCAATCAGAGCGCGTGAATGCCACCATGAACGACTCACCGATAAAAGCTCCGATAGTAACCCTACCTGTTAGGGTCTAGCCCAGATTCACCAGCACTTCACCACATCTCCAGCATCGCAATGGCAACGGCGCAATGGACGGCACTGGGCTACACAGAAAACGACGCTCAGACGGGAGACACTGGACTCTGAGTCCCGAGACTCACATGGCCCGTTATTGCCGTGTGCTCCGGTAGCATCGTCCTATGTGCGTCCGATTAGTTCATTCTGACCATGTACCGGAACACGTACGTTTGTGTTTATATCCTCCTTCTTTCGTCCTGGCTTTCTAAGGAGAAAAAGAAAAACGAATCACTCGCAGTGGTACAGCCAGACAAACAGAAACCCTACACATGTGCCACTATCGTCAGGCCGTGTTGCCGGTGTGACATGTTTCGGCGGACGGGATGTGACACACAGTCAGAACCGATACCAGCGGTTGTGTGCGTGTATCAGAGTTTGCGGGCATGGCGGGAGCATGTCTGTTCAACGATATCACTCTGCCCAGTCCCGTCTGAGCAAACTGCATAATCATAGACGCTTGTTCTTAATATGCGATGGCGTTATCATGTATGGATCCCCCGCCAAATCCATCATGACCTAAGGATCGAGAATAACCGGGTCGTTGGGCAATATATCCGCACATGTGCACATTTATATTGTGTCTTGGGGGGTTCTTAGAACTGTAGGCGTATATCGTGATAAACGGACTTGCGGGCTACGGGATATATATGAGCTCCATGATGCTGTTATCAAGGCCGATGAGAACTGGGATTGGAGACCAGTGGTCCCCCCACATGCTATAAACTTGGTGCAGTCGGTACCGAGAGAGAATCCGGCGGTCTTTTCGGGTCTCTAGTACTTTCCATCAGCATTCGGAGGTGGGTATCGTATCGTATCGCCAACATAGTCAATTGCGAATAGCACCGCCATTCAGCCAAGGCCCCCAAGTTTTCCAGATCAACGATACACACATATATTTACAAATGCAAAAATCGTTAAATAGACTGGTTTTCTAGATATGCAGACTTTATCAAATTCCTGGTTCTGGGTGTTAGAAGACCACCGATCTTTTGTCGTATTTGACAAAAATTCCTGTCGATGGCTTTCACATTCCATTCTCAAGCAGGTCAAGCTTTCCTTTTCAACTTGTTGGTCTCCACTTCAGAATACGAGAAAACCACAGGCTAGGTGTAACCGTAAATGGAGCTGTGCACTGTATCGGGGCCAAACGTGGGGGAGAGAAAAAACTTAAGAAGGGAGGGAGGCAATCTTCTCTGTCTGGTAGGGTTGCAATATGTGATTGAGAGAACGAACATCTCTGGAGAATCAGACTGGTGAGAGAGAATGTCATTCTCACGTTGAGTGATGGCATTTTGCCCCGTCAGCCTCTATGGACTGTACTATACATCAAGAATTCACCTACAGTATATATCAAGAAAGCTCACACATCAACAGGATCTCGCCCAGATGCGGGCTCTCCGGATGTGGATAGCAGGTACACAAGCAGGGTTACATTGGAGAAACAAAAAGAATAACCCGAGACGTGCTGCGTGGTTTTTTCCAATGGGAGACAAACAGTTATCGTATATGTCGAACAAGAGCGACTAGAAAGCGCCTTTCTTTATTTATTTATTTACATTTCCTTTTTCCTGTGGTAGCACCACACACGAAACCGGAAACTCTCGTCCGTCCGTATCGCTTAATTCCCGAGCGAACAAGCCTTTCTTTCGGTCAACACTCAATGGCGGATTGAGGAGGAGGTTCCAGAGGATCACTCACGGTTCCAGGAATTCCTTCTTCTGGTCTCCTCCTTTCTTTCAAAACACACTCGCTCCACGAGTGAGGAAGAAATATCAACTGAGCCCCTGCCGCTAGTCCGATAGATACGAGCTTTTTTCGAAGACTACTGGTTTTTGTTCGGCCGGAGGTTTCCCCGGCACCAAAAGCCGTCAACACGATGCATTTTGGTGTGTGTGTGTGTGTGTGTCTGTGGGTGTGTGTGGCAAAGCAGATACACAGACAGGTTTTTGCCTCTTTTTCGTATGTCTGGAATGGAAGACCGAGGGAGAGAGGGAGAGAGGGAGAGAAAGATAATGCAAGAGTGGTCCCGGGATTCACAGTCAGGAAAAGTTCTTCAGGCCAGCTCCTTCGCACACCTGTGCCACGGTGGATTTGCGTTGTAGGGTGGTGGCGAATGCAGACAGAGAGGTTTCATCTATCTCAGACAGCTCTTTGGAGTTTTGTGGAACTGTGAACACCACAGTACAGGAGATAGATGATAGTGTTGAGAGATGTGTGGCCTTACGGTGGGGGGAAATATCATTTTGTCCTTTGTGTAGGTTCTGTAGATACTACAGTAAAGTACAGTCGATACAGTACTGTACATACTTACAAGTAACTGAGTCAACCGCGGACATAACCCCAGTCTGTTCCTCCAGGACAAAAGATAGACAGCTCCCTTTCTTCTCTAGTTCTCCCCTTTTCAGCTTGGTGTACTAAACCCGCTTTCTAACTAAAGAAACGCAATCGCCCTGAATCAAACTAACCGGTGGTGGGGTTTAAGGGCCAGCCATTTCCCAGCTGCAAGGAGCCATCCTTGAAGACAATGCTCGGGGTTCAATTTACTGCCCTCACAAAGACCAAGCAGTACACTTTACGTGTGAAGTCCGTCAGTTCCAGAGAAGAAAGATGCCTGGGACAGACGTGCACACGCTCTGCTGCCAAGCAAAGACCGGGCCCCAAGCCCTGTAAACAACGTCGATCCCCTTGCACAGCTGGGAGAGAGTGGAGTGGTTTATTTTTGCAGACTAAACAAGTAAAGATGAGCGAGGAGGGATCAACAAGAAGAAAAAGGATCACCATCCTTAAAAAATGGCGAGAGAAAGAGAATGATTTGTGCTACACGCATATCCTGGTTTGAGGCTGACGATTGGCTGTGGCTCTTGGTGATATTTAAGGCGCTGGGCGTGCGTGCGTGTGCGTTGGTTATATGCGGCACCTAGAAGTTGTCTAGTATCTTTCTTTACTCAACTTGCGTGTGGTAAGAATGTTGGGCAGTGAGAGTAACGCACGCGAGGTGGTTTTTGCTATTCTTCGCAGTGCCGAAAGAGATATCTCAAGGAGGAGGAGTGAGAGATGGAAAAAATTATCTTAGGGTTTGCGGGTCACCGCCCCTCACGTTCACGTCCGAACACCCGCATTCCACTCCATTATATCCATTTTTAACCCATTTCCATATAAACGCACTTACTGTATAGTGTGTACCTCGTTGGCGATCCCACCACCAGTGTTATATTGGAATCCACCGACTATCAACAGCCACCCCTCCAGCGGAAAAAAACCCCAACGAACGAGGACCGACCTAGGCTGGGCTGGCTTGGGCTTGGGCTTGGGCTGGCTGATTCCCTTTTACGCCTCTCTGGTCTTCCCGGATCCAACGATCACGAACCGCGCGAGTCCCAGTCGAGCCTAGGTCTGCAGATCTAGTGTGTGGATGCGCCGACTTGCATTGCATTGGACAGACAACAGAAAAGAAAAAGAATTTAAAATCTCAAACACCGGGCTTTGCTCCTTTGGGATGATGTTCTCTTCTTCATTTTCCCCTTAATGAACAACAGCTCTCAATCCCCCACTGGCTGGCCTATGATGTGCAGGACCAGAATGCACGCAGTGCTGCGATATGTGTATGCTGGAGTCGAGGTCGAAAGGACACGAAAGGGAGGCCATTCCCGACTGAGTTTAGGTGGGCCAACGCACACACAGACGTCGCTTTTCATTTTCATACTGTTGTTCCGCCATCGGCCTTAGCAGCGCCAACAAGGCCACCAGTTCGGCCACGGCAAGATGACGCTCTGGCTAGCACCAGTGTTCTTTTCTCTCTCTCTTTTCAGGGGGGGGGGTTGAAATTTTTTTTATTTTTTTTTTGAGATTTCGTCTTTCTTTTGGAGACGCTGCACATTCATAGAAACAGCAGCTCATGTCCTTAAATTAGGCTGTATGGCGAGGTGAGAATGTGCAGAGTTGTGTCACCATTCCCGCAAAAGCGACCGGCGCGTAATTAAATCCACACAACGGAAGAGGCTCTTGCGCAGGTATATCATTACCAAGAGACGGCAGGAGCAAGACGTGTGATAAGGCCAGTTATGTGTCTACAGTATATTAAACCACGATATCAGTCCGTCCGCAATCAGATTTCGGGTAAGAGAACTACTCTTCAGGTACATCTATGTACTGTAGTACTATGCATCGCAGATATATCGGTGGTCTTATTGCAGCTGTCTTGTCATAATACCCTCAGCGGTGGCGGAACCGATGAGTTGTCGTCGTCCCCTCAACTGACAAGCGTTCACAGTTAAAGGGTACTTACTAGCTGTCCACCCTGAATAACAACAATGGCCCCTGAGGCCCTGATGGTGCCTTAAATCACCGGCAGCGCCCTAAAACCGGAGAAAAAGAGCGAGTCCACTGCAGTGCTAAGAGCTACTAGTACTAGCGAGGCCAAGGGGAAATTGCTAAGGTACACCAACCCACGTATACGGACCTTATGTGGTGAGCTTCCAATCGAGCCATAACCATAACCCCAACCCTAACACTGGACCACGTCTTTGCTCCTATCGACATGGTATTTCTAGTACAAGACCACCAATATCAGACTTTCTCCACACCATCAATCCTCCCCAGAACTGCATCACCATTACTCGCAGGCCTATATTCTCGCTCTGTTATATACCCACTGAATCCTGCTTCTCTCTTTTCATCCCCTCCCTAAATCGGGTTTTTTCTCCGGGAGGGGGGCTTTTTGACAGCTCATGGTGGGCACGGACAACCGTCGGCGATGATGAATCCTTTCGGTGCTCTCTCGCTCTTTAAACCGCCCGTGCAGAAATTGTCAGTGACAAGGATGGCCCATTAAAGCCCGCCTACAGAGCGAACAGGAACAAACTCGGAAGTGTGAGGGTGCTTTAGACTGTATAGCTGGTGATTGCTGCATGGAAAGACTAGGGAACATGAAAGATGTCACGCCAAACCCGATCACAGAAAACGATCTTGATGATGAGGACGGGATTCTAGCAGGCCCCATCAACTTCCCATGTTCGATGATATATGCCTGGCTTGCTGCGTCTGTACGTAATATCAGACTCTTTGCAGGTCTGACATTCCGTGGTGTGGGCGGCTTGTCTCAGGATCGCCAGTCACGCTAGGAAAAGAGCAAGTGCTCGTGATGTCACCTCCTTCCCTCCCCCCATAAGCGAGTTGTGGGCCGCCACCAATGCTTATTAGGTTTCCCAACGCCTGAATGCTACGCCGGAAGGTCCTTATTCTTCCTACTAGCGGTACAGCACTGACCGGTACGAATCGAAAAAATCCCCCCCCCAGCAATCTTTTCATCGCTAAGCAGGCTGTCGAAACAGGCGCTGGAGTTACGACCCGAGCTTCTTCTTCTTTTTTTCTCCTTCTTTTTTCTTCTTCTCTTTCCCTACAGCCTACAGGGGGACTGGCTGCAAACTGCGCACTTTGCTCGCCTTCGCCTTTGGTGACTTGGAGCCCCCCTGCTCCCAAGAACCCAGAAGACAAAACGAACGAGCCCCGCCGTGGGCACTCTGATCTTCTCTTCTTTTTGGCCTGCCGTTTCCTGGGGGAAGGAACACACCGGCCCTGCTCCTCCCACCTCGTAATAGAGGACGCAGCTTACCACAGACCGAAAGGCGTGGGCGCCAAGGGGCCGAGAAGGAGCAATCGCCGATGAAAGCGGAAGGAACTGAACCATGGAAAACACAGAAGCAGTTCGCTCAGGGACGATCTCAAGAGAAGGAACGACCAAGAGGACGAGTCAGAGGACCAGTTCCGGCCCATGCTTGGCCTGCATCGCACGGCAGGCGCTCTCTCGCTCTTGCTGGCGACTAACAACCAACATGGTACGATGCTGCAATTTGCGAGAGGAAAGAGCCACCCGAACTGCCTGACATTGCGAGAAGGTGAGCATGACACAGGAAGATGCCATCACACCGAAGAATTCAACTCCGACCAATATCAACCTCACGTCCCCTGATTCTGGAATCCAAACATCGTTTTACTGTAGTTTTGCTCTCTCCGGTCCCTCCTAGTCCTGTATACCGCCGCTTAACGAATAAGTTGGTGGGGATGATCCCGTACTATGTATGGTATGTTCCTGGCTCTTTTAAGCACCCGCCAAATCTCGTATCCGCCCACACCACCCCCCCAATTCTGCATTCTTCCCGTTTTTTCTCCTCCTCCTTCCTCCTTCCTGCCCATTACACTTCGTATCTTTGCCCTACAAGTTCTATGCAGCTTGTCCAAGCGGCGGCTCCTTAGCTGTTTAAAGAGGTCGTATATATAAAGCCGGGTGCTATTATTTGCACCAAACCCACCTTTTGTACCGTTTGCACCTGGCTTTTACCGCTTAAGACCAGTTTCCCACACAAACTCTTAAGTAAACCTCTCTCTCGCTATCTCTTCCATCTCTTCTCTTCTCCTCTTCCATCTTTTTTTTCTCTCACCACTTCTGATCTTCTTCTTCCTTTCCCCCTTAACTTTACTCGTCACACTCTTCTTTTCTTTCCTCCGACTCTTCACTCCCCCTCCTCGAAGAAGTCTCTCCCTAATCAACACGCTGTGTCTTTAAATTCTCACACAGACACCCACATTTTCTCTCTCTCTCTCTTCTCTCTCTTTCAGCGTCTCTCACACACGCCTGCTTCAACCTCTGAACCCCTCGACTCACCTCCGGCACCTTTTAATAGACTGCTGGAGATCCCCTCCCATTCTACCTTTATATCTAATTCATATACATATACACGCCATCCCTCTCTCCTCGCTTGTCTCTCGGGTTTCACCATCTCCTCCTCCCACATACGGCCACCTTTTCACCACCTTTCAATACCCACACCCAGCAACGACGTAACGATCAAACCAACGTAATAGGACGACTCAAACAGCCTTTTTTTACCCTTTTGTTTTCCGGCGGCCACCTGCATCCCACCCGACGAAACTCACCACTTCTTGCCACTGATCCCCAAATTCCAGCCTCGCGTATTCCTTCTTCGTCTCTGCGCTCCGTTTCTTCCTCCTGCCCCATGTCGCTCAGTTTTTCGACTTCTTGTCTCGCTAGACTTGCAACTTTGATCTCCCAAAGCTCATCGTTGTTGCCCCAACCAACAACTTTGAACCAAGGACACCTAGAAGCAGTCAATCTCGCTTGATAGACAAAAAGCCTCGGTGTCACTGTCCATCTTCGTCTTTTCACCGGCGTCTTCTTTTCCGAAGCCAGAAGCTTCCTTCTTTCTGGCTGCTTTGGTCCCAACGGATCATGCACTGGTTGGCCCACCAGCCGTGAAACAAAAAGGAAAAAAAGGAAAAAAGAAACCTTTCGGTATGTATTCACAGTAGTCGTGCTGTTTGTCTTGCGTTTTCTTTTTCCATCTCGTTTGCAAACTCAACCCCAGGAGGACAAAGCCCTCTTGGCGATCGGGGCGGACGCCGAGCTTCACTTATACAGCAGCCATTCCCTTTCTCATTTTGGCTGTAGCCCATAACCGGGGGCGTCAACTTGACGAATTTGCACCCTCAAGGCTTACCGTTCGTCATGAACCGCTTGAAACATCCCAGTGTGTAGCCATTCCGCCGATCCACCCCTTTAGCCACACAATGGTTGTGGACTATACCGTGAGAGGCTGTGGCGACAGGCGTGATGCCAGATGAGAGAGACAACACTTCTATAGTGTCCATCTCCCCTATCTGTCTTTGCTGATGTCGACATGTACTCCTCGATATTCTTTCACGAGAGACGGCGGAAGTGTACTCACTCTGTGTTCGATCTTCTCTCCACACTCCGACACTTGGATACACAAGTGTGTTATCTGTGACGCTGCCTGGCGTTTCGGTTACACCATCCCAAACTAGCCATTAGAATGCCACAGGGCAACGCGTCAATGAAGACCCCAAAAAGCGAGACTCAAAATGTCTGGTCATCTTGCTTCTTGGCGTGTTGTTGTGGGACTTTGTGTGTGTCCCTCCGGCCTTCGGGTATTGATCTGGATCAAATCACCCTCCCCAGCCTTCTACTCCCTTGTTTACCGCCTCCTAAGGGCCCTCGTCTTCCGCCCCTTTGTATGGCATTGGCGCTTCTGCTTCTCTTCAGCTTCGCTGTATACCGAGTTGTGTTCCAGGTTTCTCCCTCCATTTCCCCTTGTTTCTGCGGGTTCGCCTGTTCATGCTGTGTACTTGTTGTGGGCGCAATGATCTGCTGCAGCGCTCTGCACTAAGCTCACCTGCACGCAGGATATCCGTCATAGTGGCTGGTCGGTCTTTGCTGCTAGATGATTCTGGTTCTGGTACATGTTGCTGCTCCGGATTGCTGAGAAGTGGCTGCCCGTCTCCTGCGAGAAGAGTCTTGGCCTCCTGGTTGGATTGGCTGCCCGGGCTTACTTCTCGAGGCAGACCAAGAACGATATATGTTCAAACGCATCACAACACATCACACACATTTCACCTTCTGAGAGTTGAATGGCCCAGAAGCCAATCCCACGGGAACCTTTCCAAAGTTCTCGCCTGTCCCTCCGAGCGTATTTACACGCATCTAAAGGCTTTCGCATTTCCCTACCTGGAGTAGCCTGGATCAGTGCGTGAGACATGGTGTCAACATGTGATTACTGCATCCCACTCTTGTGAGGGAAAAGCAGGAAAAGCCACCGCACTTCCCTTCATATTGCGCTCTGCTTCGGATTCTACATTCCTGGCTATGATTAGGCCTTGCATTAGAGAACCTTGGCTTTCTCTCAGAACTAAAGCATAGAATCCCGAGAAACCAACAAAAGAAAACAAGGAGTGAAGAAGGGATCATCAGCTACATCAGTGATTGCTGGCTTTTGCATCCCCTGTTACACAAGGAGGGATGGATTTGAGTGGCTTGGTCCTATAGGCTACACAGCAGGGCTTTTATCTTCGGGTATCCCTCACCATTCTTCCTCTTGTCCTTGCTTTCTCTCTCTACCTTCCCCTTCTTACTCTTCTCTCCTATACCATTTTCCTTCTTGGTCTTCTTCTTCTTCTTCTTTTCTTCTCCTCCATCTTCCTTTTTCACCTAGCCCACCCATTTCTTTCTTTGGCCATGCATCAGTTTGCTAAGGCTGTGTTTGTTTGTTACAGCCTGACAGTTTGTACTAGTGTCCTGCTGCTTTTCCTTAATTTGCTGCCTTTCTGGTCAACTTTTGCCTTCCTTTCCTTCATGACACATTCGACGTGGCTCTATGAGCTTTAATTCTTTTTTTTTTTAATCTATCCTTGTTTAATTTTGCAGTGAAGAGCTTTGGAGGTTAGGGCCTCAGCTAGAATTTGGTGCCTGCTTCTCTCCTTTTTGCTGTCCTTGTTTTGCTTTTCTTGCCAGATACCCCATCATTCTTCTTGTTTCTTACTCTCCTTTACTGTACTCTCTCTTTCCTGCTTCACCAATTCTTCCTCTGACTGTCTCTTCTGCTTGATATGACAGTTTGCTAGGCCTTGTTGTTTCTCGAAGGTATGAACCACTGGCATCTAGTGTACCTCTTCCGTCTCTGGGAAAGCTGCCCAGTGCACTCTAGTGAGGAACTGGCGCTCTCGGATATGCTCTGTCACACTCTTGTCGATACCATGAAGAGAAATTCGTTTATGGCTCGTTTGTATGTGTATCCGGTCCAATTCTAACACTCCTGTTCATATTCTTCCGCGTTTGTTTAGAACCGAACACCCATCAACAGATTCGGTCAACCGACAACTTCGCACTTCTGGATGGGAATGGCGATACTTCCTCGCTTCCTCTGGCCATTAACATGGCTGTGCCTTCTTGTCTCCGTGGCGCGGCCAGCAATGGCCGCCGATGCTAACACGGCTCCTGATATGTGTGTGAGCGTAAATACAGGTTCAGGCACTACTCCTTGTAAGTACCACCGAATACTATATCTGTGTGCGGTACTCTGGTGTCCTAAAGCTCACACCCGCGAACTTCAGCTACGAGCATTTACCAGTCTTTTGGTCTATGCGGAGACCGTTGCAGAGCAGACAACTACGCATATGCCATTCTGAACTGGCAGTCATGTTGGTGCTCCAATGTGGCTCCCATGGATGGCGCAGAAGTCGACATCAGCAAATGCAACAAAAAGTGCCCTGGCTATAACGAACTGTGTGGTGGAACCGATAGCGGCGAAGACTTGTACGCCTATTTGGTTCTTGGCCCGCTGCCCTCTAGTACTCTCGTGGGTGCTGCTCCGACCTCTTCATCAGATGTAAGTATCAATCCCACCCCTTTCCTTGCGTGTCCCTCCCAGTACCGACTTCCTGCGCTGTTCGCCCCATTTGTCTCTCTGGACGACTCTCGCCGTATCTTCTTGTTTTGCCTTGTACCTCTTTTGGATTTCCCTGCGACGACGACGCCGGTCTGGCAACAACATACATTGGCGGTGTTCCAATACATTCGTCCTCCATGATATACAACTCCTCCTTTTCTCCTCCACCAAGTTATCTTGCCTTCATTGCTTCTGGACATGGATTGAAGTAATTTCACCACATTGGATCGGAGTTCAAGAAAAAAGGACAAGACGCCATGAGGGCCTTGTGGCTAAAGGCTGGCAATAGACCGTTGAACCTTCCTCTTCGAGCATATCAACTCCCTCTTCCGAAGCCTCTCAAACACCGGCAGCAGAACCTGTATGATATAACCCCTTTGCTTTTTCATGCAAAGTGTTGCTATATTCCCCATTTGTTTCCTCGCGCGCTTTCTTTTCCGTCTCGTTTGTTGTCCTATATGCCCCGGGAGACGGCTCTGTGGACCATACATATCTCTAGTTGGAGTTGACCCAGTCTTTTGGCCTTGGTCTCATCCTGTTGCGCCTGATGCAGCGATTTTGGACTCTTCGACATTGTCTTCTTGGTTTTATTTATCTCTGCGTACCGGTCTCGGACAAACATTTTAACTGGATTCTTCTCACACTCAGGATGGGTCTTCAACTGACACGACTACACCCACGCAGACTGGGAGCGGTTCATCTAGCCCGAGTGCCTCAGTGCACACGATAACTGCAGGTGGCACGGTCCTAATTATTACGCAAACGCCGACGGTGGATCCGAATGCGGCCGAGAACGGAAGTGGCAGTGGTGGTGGTAAAGGCAGCAATACCGGAATGATTGTTGGAATCAGTGTCGGAATTGCCGTGGCCATCATTGTTGCGGTGATGAGCTTCTTCTTCTTCAAGTGGCGGCGGCGCCAGCGCGAGATCGACGAACGTGACAGCAAGACTGCGTCTATGAGTGGAGTAATTATTGGTGGATACGGCAATGGACGTGGTAGCGGCGGCGGTGACATGAGCGATCGCTATTCGAATACGGCGGCGATGACCATCGGGTCGGACTCTGGCCGGCGGGACAGTCGGCTTATGGCGGCCGATCCACGCATGGATCCATTCTCGCCGGGATATGTGCGGAAATCCCAGGAAAGCTTCCACACTCTGCATGATGAACAGGACTACTCGCGTCGTGTGCACCAGCCGCGGGTGTTGCGGGCCGTAAACCCCGACCCCGTTGGCGAGTGACCATGGGCTTGTACCCGCTGGTGCTGTCAGCCTTGGCTGAGAGTGTCCGCTAGTTCTCGTGCATCTTTGTTTTTGGTGGTTGGGTATCTCACCTCGGAGACTTGGGATAGTTGGTGACCCGGTCCAATGCCACCTCTCTCCGTCCCTACGCTTTGGAGATTCATTTACATAACAGCGTCTGCCTTTTTAATCACTCACTCTTTACTACCCCACTGTCTCTCCCCTCTTGCTGCAACTTGAAGCTTTGCAATTGCATTTTCCAACATTCCCCCCCTCTTGCGCTTTTGATTTCTCCTTTTCTTTTCTTTGAAAACTCTGGGTCCCGTTCTGCTTTTGCTATCTTTGCTTTTTCGTGTCCACGGGGATTTCTTATGTCTCGACTACGGAATACCCCTTGCTTTGCCCGCGGCGATTGATATTTGATGCGCTTATCTGGAGACGAGATAATATGAACGAAGGCGCCACTTGAAAGGCGAAGCATGAAATACTGTTTTCTTCTTTTGGTGGATGTTCTTCAGTAACTTACCAAACTAATGGGGCATGCTGTGAGATGGGGAAAGCGCTTTTTGATGAGGCAGTTGAGGGTTTGGCCAGTGAAAGATTGCGACTAAGATCTATCTACTCATTTGGGCTTTGCACATTTTGTCTTCCTTTTTGTCCCTTCTCATTACTTCCTGTCTTGTACACTGTTTGATGATATACACGAATCTGATTCTTTGCTATTACATCCAATCTACTGCACGATTCCGCTGAATTGCTTGTCTAGCATACATATCGTTATGGTGATGGAGGAGAGGGAGGGGGCCGCGGCGCAGCAGAATTGGAGGAACATCGAATGGCAGAGGTGAAAGCGTGCTGGCACAGTAGGAGGGACGCCCGAGTGTACTGAGCATATCTTCGGGTCTGGGGATGAGAAATGATGGCTTTCTTTTAGACTTTGTGCTATGTCATAGTGATGGTGGTGTTGAACCTTTTGCTAAACAACCCTCGGATACAATTTGTGATTGCTGCTTTCTTTTCTGTGCATGTTGGAAGACGGTAAGGGGGGAACGAGGAGGAGAGAGGACATGTACGAGCAAGACCGAGATTGCGGTGGCCGGCCAGAGAGAAAACGCCGAACGAACCAGGAGTGAGGGAGTGAGACCGACGGTGCAGAAAGTGCAGAAACGCGTGCGGCTGGGCTTCTGTTTCCCTCCTCCATATCGATTCCGGGAGAAGGAAGAGCTTGGAAAAACGGGAAAGCAGGCATTTGATGGAAGCACACGAAACACGCAAGCCACGTTCGTTCCCGTCGGCTTTCCACATACATGTATCTACGGGCAGCCATGGGAGCACCAAGAGAAAAGTGGAGAGGGGAGATATATCGGGCTGAATGGACATCTCCGTTTGCTTTTGGAGAGGGTTTCTGGTGTGTTATATGTATCGTATATGTACCTATATGTGTGTGGCGTCCCAGAATCGGGTCTGTCCGCGTAGTTTGTCTGGAGGGGACAAAAAAAAGAGAGACAGAGTAAAAAGGCGAGGACCTTGTCTGTGTATAAAAAAAAAGGCACACGACGGATGCATTGCCAACGGAGCAATATCACGGAGCTGCTATTATGCGCCGACAGACGCCGCCGGCGTTGGTGGGGCGGGCGGCCACCAATCAGCGGCAGAAGTCGGCGGCTATTGTAACCACAGAATAATGACGGATACACGGGGTGGCTAACCGGGAGGGACAGAAGAGAAAAAAGAGGATTTTATACTAGGCAGGCAAAATGGTGGGAAATAAGAGCAGTGTCGCGGCGGGCGGGTGGTTCACTCACTCCGGGACCGAGATTTTTGCGTTGGAATGGTTTGTCTGGTCTAAACCGTAATAAACATCTTTTTTATTTTTATTTTATTTTATTTTATCTTTTGTGCCGCGACTAAAATCTAGGAACCGAAAAACTGGACCGAAGCAGGAGTGTATATTTAGTTTTGGCCGGGATCTACTCTCAAGGCGGCGGGTTTTTTTTTTCGCTTGTACATGTGATGCCATTTTTAATGCGCTTCACGATCGGCTTTCTTTCTTCGGGTGTACCTTGATTTTAGGTGTTCTTCAGACTTTTGACTTGTGACTGTCTCTCCTCATGATGGCGATTTGCTGATCGCTTTTACGAGCCTTGTTTTGCCTCTATTTATAGTCTCTCTGAGACCTGACGTGCTACCCCTCTGGTTTTTCCACGGCCATAGTCATGCGTCACCAGCAGCTTTTGCGCAGAGTCTGATTTTCATCCCATATATATATATATATATATATATATATATATATATATATATATATTCCGCCTCTTCCCATCTTTTATCGTGTTTCTTTGCCGAGTTATAGAGCGAATCTTCCTGGTTTCACCTTATATAGACCATTTCATACGACTGCTGTGCTCGCCTATTATGCCTCAGTCTATTTACGAACCATCATTTGCCGACGACGACGTATCAGGAGAAAAGCAATAGACCAAAGTCCACACTGACGGGACTTTGAAAAGACACGAAAGATTCTCTGATCTCTTCTTTGTTCTCTCTGCCCTTTCTCACTAACACACATACAACTCACCGCCGTTCACACGCTCTCACACAATGCTCTCAAGGCGGCGTCTCCCCCTCTCGGCTGTCTTCGGCTACGTGCTGGGAATCCGGGGGTGTGTCACCACCGCCACGGGGTCAGCAGCCACAATGCGGGCGTCTGTGGCTGCGTCGGCTTCTCGATTCCAGCACTCTCATCCGGTCACGGCTGCTATTGTTGGCGCGCACAAATGCGAACCCTCCCTATTACTCCAGACCGAGCCGCCATCGCCGTTGTTGTCACCTGTTCCGGGTCCGGGTTCGCGTCGGGCTGAAAGACTGGCCCAGCGTGGCCTGCGCTCGTGCAGAAATATGCCGCTGCATGCGCCTAATCGGGCATTTGCACGCGGCAACGCGACCGTGTCGGCTGTGGCTACACCGGAAGTGACCTCGCCGGTCCTCAGCGAATTGGGTAAGACATTTTATGTTGCCTGCTTGTTCTCGGGAACTTGCTCGGGACTACAGTAACTAATTTTCACAATCTAGACCCACATAAGGGTGGTCCAATTGCCGAGTATGACCGAAGGGTTCGCCAGGGCAAACTGCGTAATGACGAACACCAAAGAGGTGAGACCTACAACCACACAAACCTGCTGTAATTGGGCTTTGAAATACTCATCGGCCGCCTATTCCGTTCCTTTTTAGGCATCATCGAGAACCTGCAACATCTGTATGACGAGCTTGTCGACTACCATGCGCCCCCGGTCGTCCACCCCGGCACCGAATCGCTTAAGCCGGCAAAGGCTAGCTTCTTCAGCTCGATCTTCGGTGGTGGAAAATCGGCGGTGTCCACCACCATTGGCGAAATCCCGAAGAACCTCCCGCACGGCTTGTATTTGTATGGCGATGTCGGAAGCGGCAAGACCATGCTGATGGATCTTTTCTACGACACCCTCCCGCCGAGCGTGCGCACGAAGACCCGCATCCATTTCCACAACTTCATGCAGGATGTGCACAAGCGGTTGCACAAGATGAAGATGGAGCACGGCAGCGATGACGATGTGTTGCCGTTTGTCGCCGCCGATATCGCCGAGCAGGGTAATGTGCTGTGCTTTGACGAGTTCCAGTGCACTGATGTGGCCGATGCCATGATTCTGCGCCGGTACGCATAGTGAACTCTTTCGTTCTTATGAACTCTTTCGTTCTTACAGAGCTTTTTTTTCTGCAAGGTTTTTTTTTCGGGGGGGTTTTTCTTTCTTTCTTTCTCGTGGCTGTCTTAGCCAAGAATACTGACAAAGTTCCCCTTGCAGCCTTCTGGAAGCCCTCATGTCGCACGGCGTCGTCCTCGTAACCACCTCCAACCGACACCCCGACGAGCTGTACAAGAACGGCATCCAGCGCGAATCGTTCATGCCGGCGATCCAGCTACTCAAGACCAACCTGCACGTGATCAACCTCGACTCGCGGACCGACTACCGCAAGATCCCGCGGCCGCCGTCGGGCGTGTACCACACGGCGCTGGATGCGCACGCGCAGACGCACGCCGAGAAGTGGTTCCGCTTCCTCGGCGACCCCAACAACCCGGAGCCGCACGCCGAGGAGCAGACGGTGTGGGGCCGCAAGATCCTGGTGCCGCGCGTCAGCGGCCGGTGTGCGTGGTTCACGTTCGACGAGCTGATCGGCCGGCCGACGTCGGCGGCCGACTACCTGGAGCTGATGCGCAGCTACGACTCGTTCATCGTCACCGACGTGCCGGGTATGACCTTCCGCCAGCGCGATCTGGCGCGGCGCTTCATCACCTTCATCGACGCCGTGTACGAGCGCCACGCCAAGCTGGTGCTGACCACCGAGAAGCCGCTTACGGAGCTGTTTGTCTCGCGCGAGGAGATGATGGAGTCGTTCAAGGCCCGGAAGGCCGCCGCCGCCGCTGCCGGCACCATAACTGCGCCTGCATCCCGTGACGGCAAGCCAGACCCGATCGCGGATGCGGCAGCACAGGCGGGGCATGACGATGACACTGCGGTGGCGCAGCTGCTCGAGGACCTCGACCACAACATCGACCAGATCAAGGGGTCCAGCCTGTTCTCGGGCGAAGAGGAGGCGTTTGCGTTTGCGCGCGCGCTGTCGCGGCTGAGCCAGATGGGCAGCCGCGAGTGGGTTGAGCGGGGCATGGGCCTGGAGTCGCGCGGCGGCAAGAAAGAGCGTGATGACTGGGTCAAGGTGCGCAGTCGACAGATGGAGGACAGCATGTGACTCCTGCAGCCGACGCTTGGGGCGAGAGCTTTGGAGCAGCGTTCCCTGTGAAAAAAAAGAAAGAAAAAGAAAAAAAAACGACACCACGTCCCAGACACAGCGACGTTTAGCCTGCGGTGCTTTGGTTCTGTCTGAAGGATAAACGGAACTGATGGAGGATATTCGACGATACCGGCCTGTCTCTTTTCTTCTTCTTTTCTTTTCTTTTGTGTTTCAGTCCGTACTAGATTTGAGCCCACTTTTTTTTTTTCGTCGTTTGTGTGTTTAAGTTTGCTCTTCGCGCGGCTACAGCCGGCCAGCGGATCGAGTCGGGAATCACTGGGATTGTCTTTTTCTATTTGCTATTTTTGTGCTTAGACCGGGATCCGGTGCAAACATTTTCACCTTGGAATATCTGCAAATATACAAGCGGATGATTTGAAATCCACCACTGGCCTTTTTCGCTGTGTTGCACTTGGTACCAAAGATTGATTCATAGACACATTGCGAGCTGATGATCTCACGGCTCATTTAGGGTTGACGATCCACAACGATCGCCCCACTTTGGCGGTAGTAACCCTAATCATCCCGGCAACTGCCGATCCAAATCTGGCAGGTCAAAACGGCCCGACGAAACATGACTACTCCCCTCATGCCCCTCGCCTCAGTGGACTTTCTAATAATATATCGACAGTTGGTCAGCAAATTGCGTAGGTCAGATCACGTGTGGACGACTCCTAGTTGTCCGTCCGTCTTACGAAGACGCTCTTTCCGCATGTACGGAGTATACGGAGTAGGATGTAACTGAGGACCATCGTGCATCGGAAATAGGAGGAAACCAAACATTCTCAATTTTGTTACGGAGCGGACGACCTATGTGAGACACAATCAGGTACAAGGTGAAGGAGAGCTTTTACGAGGTGCACAGTGGAACTTTGGAGAAGCCCCCACTGTACCTACCACTGTAACCCTCCGCTAAAACACACCCAAAAGGCCCTGAAGATGCCCCCCCCAACAGACCAATCATTCATGCGGGCAGGCACCAGCTACAGGGGAGAGGACAGGCGGCAGCTTTTGTACCTTTGCTACCATTGGCTCACTGTTCAGGTACAAAGTGCCAGCATACATAACTCCACTGAAGCTTTCCCCATCAGTCGTCGTCAGCTGTCAGAACCACTCTAAAGTCCAAGAGCCAGGCATGTCACTGTGTGGCTGGTGTCAGGGCTAAGAGTGACTTTGCACAGCCGGTTCCTCCATCATCGTTGGCCGGTTCCCTCGTTTCGTTTTACCTTCATCTTCGGGTTCTTCCTCTCTCCTCTCTCCTCACTCTTCTTCTTTTCTTCCTGTTCTTCTTTCATCTTCTCAATCTTCATCTCTTATTAATATCCCATCCCTACATCATCTTCCCTCCTACCTATTTATTATCCTGCGATCCTCATCTCTTAACTCTTTTCCCCATCATTCACTCCTAAAACCATCTTCCCGCCACCATGAAGTTCTCCAAGGCTGCTGTGCTGGCCGCAGCTCTTCCCGCCGTCTCCGCCCGCTTCTTCGAGGCGTCCGAGGCCAACAACAACAATGTGGTTCTGAACCCCCAGGAGGTCGAGGCTGAGAAGTTCTTGATTGAGCTTGAGCCTGGTGTCACTCGCTGGGTTACTGAGGACGAGAAGTGGGAGATCCGTCGCGTGAGTGCACTCTCTGAGCTGGCTGAATCACATGGTTCTTGAAGAAGGATTATTGAGTCAATGATGACCTCCGGTTCTAACGTTTATCTCCGTTTCCGAAACTATAGAATGGCCAACGTTTCATGGACATTACCGAGACTCCCAACCTCGGCGCCATCTCTGCCGCCTCCGTCAAGGCCGCTGCCGTCTTCCCCAAGACCTGTGTCTACAAGGACGACGTCCATCCCCTCCTCAAGAAGCTCGACAAGGCCGACATCGAAGCCAACCTTGAGAAGCTGACCAGCTTCCACACCCGGTACTTCCGCTCCGACTACGGCCGCCAGTCGTCCGAGTGGCTGCTCTCCCGCATCACCGAGATCATTGAGGACGCCGGTGCTGCGTCTACCGTCAGCGCTAAGCCGTTCGCCCACTCGTGGCCCCAGAGCTCGATCATTGCCTCGATCCCCGGCAAGACCAACTCGACCATTGTCATTGGTGCTCACCAAGACTCGATCAACCTGTGGCTGCCCAGCGTTCTGGCTGCCCCCGGCGCCGACGACGATGGCAGTGGCACCGTGACCATTCTCGAGGTCTTCCGTGCCCTCCTGAACGATAAGGACGTTGTTGCCGGCGAGTCTGAGAACACCATCGAGTTCCACTGGTACAGCGCCGAGGAGGGCGGTCTCCTTGGTAGCCAGGCCATTTTCCAGGCCTACGAGAAGGCTGGCCGTGACATCAAGGCCATGCTGCAGCAGGACATGACTGGCTTTGTCCAGCGCACCCTGGATGCTGGCAAGCCCGAGGCGGTCGGTGTCATCACCGACTACGTTGACGCCGGCCTGACCAACTTCATCAAGACTGTGATTACCGAGTACTGCGCCATCCCGTTCGTCGAGACGAAGTGCGGATACGCCTGCTCTGACCACGCCTCAGCCTCCAAGGCCGGATACCCGTCGGCGTTTGTCATCGAGTCCGAGTTCTCCGAGAGCGACAACCACATCCATTCGACTGAGGACCTGATCAAGTACCTGTCGTTCGACCACATGCTCCAGCACGCCCGCATGACTCTTGGCTTTGTCTACGAGCTGTCGCACACCGACTTCGCAGCTCTTGAGGCTGCGGAGGGCGTGGCTGCTCCCGCTCCCTTCGATGACGATGTTGTGGATGAGCTGTAGAATGGCTCTGTCTAAACATGTCATTGATTGATGCGGATCCCCGTTTGACCTTGTCAATTTCGACATGTGTCCACGTGGGAGTGGGCTTCTTGGCCCAGCCGAGATGGTAGTTTGAAGAAACTCAAGCCGTCTGCTGGGCTCTGTGTGTTATGACTTGCTTATTCCTGTTTTGTTTTTTGGCGTATCCGGTCTGACTTCTTGCTTTTGTTTTGCTCTGGGCTTCTCTGGGGCTCACTATGAGGAAAGGAGTTCTTCAAGAGCTTTCTAGGACGAGGATATCAGTTTGAATGAGAGAGGACTAGTGTGTTCCGTAAACACTTCAGATATTATATACAACATAGCTAATCAAATTATTCCATAACTGATCTGTCCCTTTTTCTCTAAAAAACCGGTGAACTAAAATGACTTGCTATGACGGAACAGATGACATGAAATGAATCTTATCTAGGTGGGTGCCTCTTAGGGGCTGAGGCGATCTAACGACCACTTTCCGGTCGCCTCGTCTAATTCGTACACAAACCGGTCATGCAGGCGATTCTCGCGGCCCTGCCAAAACTCGACTCTATCCGGGATGATGCGCAGACCGCCCCAGAACTCCGGGATGGGGATGTGCTCCTGGCCAGCAAAGCGCTCGCCGGCCTCGCGGACCCATTCCTCCAGCTGGGCGCGACCATCATCGGCCGGACCGGCCTCAGCATCTGCCTCCGGTCCTGGAGCGGCGGGCTTTAGCACGGCGCTCTGGCGGCTCGCCCACGCGCCCACGCGGCTCCCGCGCACGCGGGTGTCGAAGTACACCTGGCCGTCGGCCTGCGGGAGGCGCGCGGCACGGCCCTCGACGCGCACCTGGCGCTGCAGGGGCTCCCACCAGAACACGAGGCTGGCGTGCGGGTTGGTGGCCAGGTCGGCGGCCTTGCGCGAGGTGCCGAAGTTGGAGTATATGACGAAGGCCGGCTCGGGGGCGGCGGCGGCGGCGGCGGTGAGCTCTTTGAGGTAGACCACGCGCGACGAGATACGGCCGGACGGGAGCGCGGCGGTCGAGAGCACGCAGGTCTCGGGGTGCGACACGGCGTGCGATTTCTGGGCGGCGGTGAACCACGCGTGGAACTGGGTGATGGGCGACGAGGGGTCGAGGTCGCGGCGGTGCAGGCTGGAGAGGGTGAATTGGTCGGCTTGGCCGGTGGGTTCGGAGCCGGCGGGGGCGACTGTGTGCGAAGGACCGGTGTTGTTGGTGAGACGGGGGTTTGAGTCATGCAGCAAGGAGGGGCGACGACGCGCTGGAGAGCTGGACCTACAGATGAGCTTCCCGGCACCGGAAGCGGAGTGTAGTGCCATTGTTGAGCGTGTATTCAAAGGAAAAGTAAGTCTAGAACAAATTGCAGAAGATCGAGCTAGTCGGGAGCATATTGTGCGTGGAAGAGTGGACATGAAGTCTAATCGGAGTGAACGAATACAAGCAGACAGAAAAGAGACAGAAGGAAACCGAAAAGAGAGGAGGAGCAGGCGAACTTTTATCTATACGAATGAAAGCTTGGCTTACGACCAGTGGAATGCTCGTCAGCCATAGAAAACGAAAAGCTCAATTAACTGGAACAACAGAAGCCAAACCAAGAGTGATTCTGGCGGGTGGTGTCACTTCGTCACCAGATTTTGTCGGATGCTAATGAGGAAAAAAATCGAGAGAAAATGGCCCCCGATAGCCGCGTGGATCGGAGCGAGTGGGGTGGCGGGGTTAATAAGGGTATAACCCTAGGAGTTGGCTAACACGGCCATGAGGATGTGATTCAAGGGGACGAGACAGAGCAGAAAGCTACGTCGATATTCCTGCTATATATCTTCTTCTACCTCTAGTTTGCATGTGCTCTAGAGTGAACAGAGTACTTTTTGGGACGCAGTTCCTTCCATGCACGCGCGATGCCCATCGTGATGCCGGCCCGGAGGCAAATGACACGGGGCGGGTGGCCGTGATGATATCACCGGACTATAGCGCTCGGGAGCTTAAAAAACGGGGACCGTCGTCACGGTGGGTTTTCGCGTTGTACTAGATCTGGCCGAGCTACGCTGTAATGCTATGTTGGCGGGCTTGGTTCCTCTCGGCAGAGATCGGAATCAAGACCGGTGATCCCGAAAAGCCTTGCCTCCCCTTGAGAGCCGATAATCCCTCGCGACCATGACCCCCCCCCCCCCCCCCCCCCNATCCGTCGAGAACGTATAAGCCAGGGTGGCTGTCCATGTGGCGGGCACATATTCTGGAAGATGCAAAAGCCCCAGATACCTGCGCAATATGACATCCGTGGGCTCCGGGTGACATGGACGTCTGTTTGGCGCGTTTTCGAGTGTGTCTTGTTCCTTCCCCATGTGATGGATTTCCTAGTGGTCCCTTGAGCCTTCCTCACCTGTAAAAGAAACCCCCCACTAGATCAGCTTTGGGAAGTTGCAGTGTGCATGGCACCTTCCTGCATGTGTATACAGTCGATAAGTCCCCTTTTTGCCTGACTTTGAACTCTTCCCACGCACGTGTTTTCATGTCATGAAGTTGGATTCTCCCGAGTTCATGTAAATATTCTCGGGTTTTATAATCATATATTGTTGGATATTTACTGTGTGGTATTTTTGTTCTGATTGCTGTTTATATTCTCGTGGGGTTTCTTTTCTTCTGTTTCTTTTCTTCTTTTCTTCTTTCACTATGCATCTCAGCTTCGTTCGTTTTTGTTATTCAACCAACTTCAACCTAAGTCGAACGAAACCAAAGACTTTCATTACAGTACGTTCCATTATTCCCTATAGAGACAACCGATATTGACTTGATGTTAACCCAACTTCCTCATCTAGCTTTTTCTAAGATGCGCATCCTGACCTTCGTCTCTGGAAAGCGGGTGGCCGGCCTGGTGCTGCTGGCCCTCGTTTCCGCGCCTCAGCTCGTCAGCGGATCTTGGTTTGCCCGTAGTTGCACCGGCCTGTCGCTCATGACGACCGAGAGTGGCTCCGGCGACTCGCTCCAGCGGGCCGTGAGCTTCACCGCAAACTGCCGCGCTGACGACGGCAGATACCATATGACGAGCATCGATCTGGGAAAGATTCTTTCCAACCGCGACGGCAAGCTGGCGTGGGACCAGACGTAAGTTTAAGTATTCCCTGTTTTCCGCTCTTGGGCTTGGGCGCGTTCTGGTACGGTGCTAACTTCGGCTGTCTCCCTCAACTGTAGCGGCTTGTTCAACGCTTCGTGTGGAGGATGCTACCTCCGAACTCACAGCTCTCGCGACTCGTTCACTATTGTGCACTGCGACTGCGAGCGCATTGGTGATAAAGGAAGCCCTGCCTGGTTCCCCTCGCTGACCGAGATCGATCTCAGTACGTACACTACACATATTTCGACACCCCCTTGCATTTATGCTTTTGTTCACGACACAGGAGGTTTTCTAACCCGAATTCCAAAACTTTAAGACCAGAAGATCAGCAACATCAACGGCCAGCTGGTGGCCGACAAGCTTCCGAACTGGGAGCCGATGATTTCGACCATTACGCCGACGCAAACCCAGACCCCCCAGGCGCCTCTGGCCTGAATCTGGAGCGGAAGAGTCGAGAACATTCTTGGGGCCTGGTCGTTTTTTTGCATGATAAGACGGAGTTTGGAGCTTTCTTTTTTCGGCCAAGATACGAGGGGCGTTTTGTTTTTTTCCTTCCGGCGTTCTCGGGAGTTTGTTACGGCACAGTTTGATGCCATTAGCTGAATACAATACTTTCGTCAAGTTTCGAAGAACCCGGATTCTGGACAGTGAGGTGACCAACTTGGGGCAGTATTCAAGAAGATACTCTGTTTATTTGAAGAACACAACTTTGAGAGAAGTCATTGAAAGCACATGTTGAGGCTAAGAGCAGCTTCCCCTCATATAAGGGTTTAACCCCAACACTCAACCTTAGTCTTCATAGCTCCTTTTCCCAGCCAAAAGCTTCACATCTCCAATCCAATCCTTCTTTTTCCCTCTACAAGCGCAAACCACAGAACACTTCAGAACCCTTCCACTGTTTGTGAAGACATTTCAACAGAAACCTTGCAGTGGTCCATGGGACAATCTTATAGCCAGTCACGCTTTTTGTAGCAAGACTGCTTGCCGACATGGAAGATTATCTCGAAGACGACGAGCTGCTGTCAGCTCTGGCAGCGGTCGAGGGCCAACCGCAACGAAATGCGCAGCCGGCAGCGAGGCCGAAAGTGCAACAGCCTGTACCTCAGCGATTGAAGCGGCCGGCAGACTCAGAACCAACGGCATCGGCTGGGCCTGGATCAGGAGCGTCGTCGGATGCGGCGACTGCGGGGCCTGGAGCTGCGGCCGGCCAGGCAGCAGCCAAGGTGGTGCAGCCAACACCGCAGGCCATGCCTAGCCGGGGCTCCGGATCGGCCATTCTGGTGTCGCAGCGCCAGCGGGGAAACCCGCTGTTGTCGCTCATTCGGTCGTATCCGTGGGAGTACGCGGAGACTCCGGCCGATTACATTGTCGGCCTGACCACGTGCGCGCTGTTCCTCAGGTGTGTGAATGGGAGACGAGAGAACCGACTGTAGACAATACCACCCACGCAATCCATATACTGACCTGAAGCCCCCTCCTCCGACGAGCAGTCTCAAGTACCACCGCCTACACCCGGAATACATCTACACGCGCATCCGCCAGCTGCAGCAGAAATTCAGCCTGCGCATCCTGCTCACGCTGGTCGACATCCCGAACCACGAAGACTCGCTGCGCGAGCTCAGCAAGACCGCGCTGCTCAACAACATGACGCTGATCCTGTGCTGGTCGGCCGCCGAGGCCGCGCGCTACCTGGAGCTGTACAAGTCGTACGAGCACGCCGGCTTCGCCGCGATCAAGGGCACGCAGGGCGCGTCGTACGTCGAGCGGCTGGTCGATTTCGTCACGGTGCCGCGCGGCATCAACAAGACCGATGCCGTGTCGCTGGTGAGTGCGTTTGGCAGCCTGCGCTCCGCGATCAACGCCGAGCCGGAGCAGATTGAGGCGCTCGGCGGCTGGGGAGATGTCAAGGTCAAGCGGTGGACCGAGGCGCTGGATGAGCCGTTTCGTTCGAAGCGGGCCAAGGCCGCTACGGCGGAGGGCGCCCCTGCTGCTACTGCTGTGTCTGGTACGCAGCCACGGGTCACACCGTCGGCCCCTGTGTCTAGCTCGGCGCCGCGCCGGCCGGCTGCACTCTCTCCGTCCCGACGACCAGCCCCCGCCTCCAGTACTACGAGCGCAGGCGGGGCCACCGGCCCGAAGAGTGCACAGTTCCACATCTACGATGGCGATGATGACGATGACGATGACGACGAAGCTGCCCTCCAGGCCGCACTTGCCGAGTCAGCAGCGATGGCCCGACAACCTACCACAGCAGAATCATCATCTTCAACGGCCAAGGCCGGCCCATCCGGCTCATCTGCCCAGCCTGCGACACCTGCACCCAAGCCAGCGGCCTCAGAGCCCCCCTCTCGCAAGAATGACGAAGCGCTTAGTGATGGTGTGGCGGCGGCATTGGCGAGATTGCGGCAGTTGCAAGGAGGCTAGAGCCACGGATAAATCCTCGGACGGTGGTATTCGCCCTTCCGTCTCTTCTCAAGGCCGTCACATCTTTTTGTTCCTCCATCTGTACACAGCATGCCGGGCTCTGCTGCACCGCTACGCGGGCCAAGTGTCTTGCTCTAATTCGCCTCCCGGAGAATCCCCTATGCTCGTGTACGCCGACGCTGCGGCGCAACCCCGAAGAAATTCAAGAAAACACCCGGACATCGACGAACCGGTATCGCTCCACAGCAGCTCAACGCGTTACACTCCGGAACATGTTGTGCTTCTGTTGGCCAAACGTCCATACCCTGTTTTCCGGTTTCCCCAGCCATTGCAGTCTGACAGAAGTTCCCAGTTTCCGTCCGGTCTATTATTCCCGCGCACGGTTCTATATTAATGTATCGGACGTGCCGTAGATATTGAGGGGCCCACCAAATGATATCCGTCTGGTTTTATACGTGTTGGCCGGCTTTTATCCCCCAAACCCGGAAACGAGAGAGCTGGGCACTATAAACGCCGATCCTCCTACCATTGTTTGCCTCCTTCTGTTCGATTCTCCTTGGGACCTTTCTTTGAAGCCTCAAATGTGTCTTTTCCCCGTCAGTTTCTCTTTCCCGGTTGCGCTGAACAGACTCAATCGGTATCTCCTGAGATCGGCCCCTTCCATGGCTCCCCTCTAGACATTGGCGAGAACGCGGCGTCCGGAGTGACACGGGGAAGCTGCTGTCCCTTGGTGTCGAAGCCACATCATGCAAGTGCTATGCGATCTATCGTGAAGTATGAGATCGGGCCAATCACATTGGGAGTGTGAAGGGACATCGAGGGAGAACGACTTGGAGGCAGGTCTGTTCATCCCCTAATATAAACTCTATATTACAGACTCACACTTCTCGTCTCGGCGGGTGACTTCTTTTTCTGTTTCTATCTTTTTTTCCATCACACTGCATATTCTTTTCCTCTACACATTCAGTTTCTGGACCCTCTCCATGGCGTCCATTCCAAGTATCGAAGTTTGATATATCATTGTTAGCCGACAGCTTTCGTGTTGTCACCGGCTCCTTAGTCCGTGATATTTCGGAGCTTGGACGCAAAAAGAATCACGCGTCTGTTACCGTTCATCGTTTTATTTCCCCTTTTTGTCTATCTTTGATTCTTACTGTCCTCGGCCTTGAGCCATTGATTTATGTTGCGTATATAACACACACCTGGCGGACCACTTTGTGCATCTCTTATATATCCCTGCATAGACTTTCCCAGATCACTTTGCTTTCGCTTCTTCCTACGACTATGAAACTCCCAGTACTTGGACTGTTGTCGATAGCTGCGACCACATTCTTCCAGACTACCAACGCTCAAGGACCCCCGGAGTATCAGCCACCCGGAAATGATACCGTTCAATGGCTCCGCACGGCTGCCATCAAAGAAGCCTTCCGCAGATCGTGGAAAGGGTACCGAACATATGCATGGGGCCACGACAGCCTTATGCCGCTGAGCAGGTCGTGGGTTGATGACCGGTATGCCTTTCGTTTTGCTCGTTTGCTCAAGTTCACGGTGTTACAGGAGAGAAGCTGATGCTTGAACCATCACGGTTCGCTTTCTCGTCTACAGAAACGGTTGGGGAGCGAGCGCTGTCGATGCTCTAAGTACAGCGATCATCATGGAAGAAACTGAAATCGTCAATGATATTCTCGCTTTCATCCGAACAATCAATTTTGGCAAGACGAACACGACTGTATCTGTTTTCGAGACTACTATTCGCTACCTTGGAGGACTGATATCAGGTGAGCTCCGACTCCGCCATTTGGGGGTGTGTACACAGGATTGAAACGGGAGTACACCAACTGACCCAAAAGTCGTTCTCTGGAATAGCCTACGATCTAC
The DNA here is from genome assembly GCA_001510565.1 of Knoxdaviesia proteae. NCBI lineage: Eukaryota > Fungi > Ascomycota > Sordariomycetes > Microascales > Gondwanamycetaceae > Knoxdaviesia > Knoxdaviesia proteae. The sequence continues at coordinate 947,892 of LNGL01000026.1, forward strand.
TTAATGGCCCTTACCACCACCTTAATTCCGACCCGGACACTCTTCCCACGCTCTTGAAGCAGGCTGTCTCGCTCGCGGATAACCTGAAAGTTGCGTTCAACACCACCACCGGCATCCCCGATAACGAGCTCGTCTTTGATCCTGTTCCTCGCCCAGTCGGAAATGCTGACAACTTTCTGGCAACCATCGGCACACTGGTGCTCGAGTGGCAACGGTTGAGCGACCTCACCGAAAACCCTGAATACGGCCTTCTAGCCCAGAAAGCCGAGACATACCTGATGAACCCCCAACCAAAATCCAGCGAGCCCTTTCCAGGACTTGTGGGCACGAGAATCTTCATCGAGAACGGAACATTTGCCGATGACCAAGGCGGCTGGGGCGGAGGCACCGACAGCTTCTACGAATATCTTCTCAAAATGTTCGTGTACGACAGATATTCATTCCCCCACTATCTAGAGCGCTGGGTTCTTGCTGCCGACTCTAGCATGAAATATCTTGCGTCACACCCGTCCACACGGCCAGAAATAACATTTCTGGCATCATTTTCAGGCAAGAAATTGCATTACGCCTCTGGACACTGTAAGTTTAGGAGCGAAGGAATATAAATGGCAGCATACGAACCTTTGATCGTACCAGAAACTAACCATCTCTCTGTCTTGGGGGCTACCAGTGGCTTGCTTCAATGGAGGAAACTTTATCCTTGGCGGAATCACTCTTTCCGAGCCCAAGTACGTAAACTTTGGGATCAATCTCACCGAGAGCTGCTACATGACATACGTCGAGACCTCGACTGGCATCGGGCCGGAGATCTTCCAGTGGCGTGATGCTGATCCGACCCGGAACTCGATACCATCGGCGCCGCCGGACAATCAACGGGAGTTCTACTCCAAAGCGGGATTCTGGATTACGTCGGGGCAATACGTGCTCCGGCCTGAGGTGATTGAAAGTCTTTACTACGCTTTCCGGGTGACTGGCGATCAAAAGTACCGGGATTGGGCATGGACAGCCTTTGTCAACATCAACCGGACCTGTTCTCTGGGAAGTGGCTTTGGGTCGCTCATTGATGTGAACCCCGGACCACAGGATGGGCTGGGGTACTTCGATTTCCAGGAGAGTTTCTGGTTTGCCGAAGTCATGAAGTACTCGTTTCTGCTCCAGACGGACGACCTGAACATCCCGGTGCAGACACGCAGAGCGAAACCGAGCGCCTTTGTGTTCAACACTGAGGCACACCCGATCAGGACGAGGGAGTTATTTTCGGAGGACGACGAAGACGAAGCAGCGTGAACGAATACATTGTTAGTTGTTCACAGACAGTGGCGTGGAAAGTCAGAAAAGCACGACGAGTGAGGGGTCTGTGGAACCAGAATAGTTATTAGGCATAGTATTGATCGTGAAATACACACTTATGGATATGGTTATGAGCAAAACAAGAACGAAGCCGTACCCGTTCAACTGAGCTGGTGATGAGCTTGAGTTTATTCAGAGGGGAGACAGAAGTGAGCAACTAACTGGACACTAATACTAGGACATTTCTTCTTCATTGAGAGCCTTCAAGGGTCCCGTGATATCTTCATTCCGTTATCGTGAATTTTTCTCTCTTTCTTTTCATCGGCAAACAACAATCTGGCAAGACAAGCAGACGACATCGACACGCTTCAGAACATCTCGTCGATGCTGTTTAGGCCCCGCCCTCACGCTTGGCGTACTCCTCCTCAATGGCCTCCTCATACCGCCGATCGGCTTCAAGCTGCTCAGCGGTCTTGGGGGTGGGCTGCGAGCCAGACGAGGGAGACGAGGCCTGGCCGGTCTGGGCAGGGGATGTGGGAGCGGCGGAGGACTGATTGGAGTCGGACTCCGGGTGAGGGTTTTGGGTGCCGATTGGGAGGCCCATTTTGTTGCGGTGTCGTGTGTATGGCGGTGGGGCTTGGGGTTAGTGAAATGAAGTGAGGGAGATAACTCAAGAGGAGAACTGTGAGAGGTGTGATGTGGAGGATGAAGGAAAAAGAAAGTCAAGGTCGAAGGGTGAAGTTTGGCGTCAGGCTGTGGCTTTTTATATGTGGCGCAACTACTTGGATGCCTCGCGGGTGGCGAAATCGACGCGTGGGACGGATGGGGCGAAAAGTCTGTATACACTATCGCCAACGACATCGACGACGCGGGCACGTGAAGACTGATCATGTGAGCAGGTTCCAAGTAACTTAACATGCTACGGGGGAGATTCCGATTGAAGTGAGCGTGAATGCCAATCCAGGGGCAACGCGTGGTCTTCATCAATTGCCAATGCTAGAGTACAAAAATCCAAAGAGTCAGAGGGACCCAAAAATGCGGGTGGCCGTGCAAACGCAAACGCCTTGTTTGCACACAGAACAGGGGACGGGAGCAAGGACCCAAGAGGAAAATGCAAGCCGGCCGGAGATCATGAGGCATTGGCTTTAACGTAAAGGGTCAGAAGCAAAACCAGGGGACAGACGACATAGATGAGAAAGCCGAAGCAGAATTGGGGGAAAGGCCCCGAAGGAAGAAGAGTCTTCAGGTCTGGAGTTACATGACTATGAGAAGGAAGAAGAAAAGAGAACACCACCGCATACCACCCCTTGGAAAACAGAAAAGCCATATTCCGAACCCTTTCCAGAAACACCAGCATGAAAAAAAGAAGGAGGGGTATCATCATCATCGGACATGAAGCATGGAAAGTAGTGAGAGGGCGGAGGAGGAGAAGGGGGCCGTTAGGGTTGGAGGGGAGGAACAGAGAGGGAAAAGGAGAGAAGGAGAGGGAATACTGGGTGGAGAGGAGGGGATGAGAGCAGAGAGAGAGGAGAGTAGAGAGGAAGAGGGGAGGGGCGGTGTCAGAAGAGAAAGACAAGCAAGTCAAAGAGGACAGGACGCGAAGACATCTACATGTCGACCGGCCGCGTGTCCTCCTGCATCTCGTCGCTCCCCAACTCCTTCTCCAGCTCATCGGTGACAAAGCTCTCATAGTCATCCAGGTTCTTCTGCACGTGGATCTTGAACTTGATGACATCGTTGAGAATGCGGTCGATCTCGGTGTGCAGCTCCTCGCGCAGCGCGTTTGCCCGCACCGTCAGCTGCTCGTACTCGATGTTCACCGTCATCTCGCGCTGCTCCATCAGCTGCACCGACTCCGACAGCCCCGCGCGCAGCTTCGCCAGCTCCTTCTCCATCTTCTCGATCTGCGCGTCCGACCCCAGCTTCTGCGCCGTCGTCACCTCCTTCGTCTTCTCGTACTCCTCCTCCGCCGCCCGCACCCGGTGCTCCAGCGCCTCCACCTCGCCGCGCTTGTCCTCGATCGCCTCCTTGATCCCGTCCAGCAGCTCGTGGTCCTTCATCATCCGCTCCATCGCCGCCGTGCGCCGCTCCGACACGTCTTTGCGCAGCGCCACCAGGCTGCTCTTGACCGAGCCCCGCAGGTCCAGGTTGAGCACCTGCGCCGGCTGGTACCCCGAGGCGGCGTCCGCGAGCAGCCGGTCGCCGCCGGTGCCCTGCGTCGACGCGCCGTATCCGCCGCCGGGCTCACCCATCTTCGACATGGTGAAGTCGGATGCATCGTTGACGGTGACGCGCAGCTCGAACTGCCGGCCGTGGGCATTGACAGCCGACGCGGGGATCAGCCCGATCTGGTAGGCCAGTGTGTTGAACCGCTCAACCAGCCGCTCGAGCTCGTCCAGCCGCCGGCCGGCCTCGAACTCCTTCTCGTTGGTCTTCTTCTTGACCTCCTCCAGCCGCTGCGACGCGACCTCGATGCCGCGCTGCAGCCGTTCACGCTCGGCGGTCATGCGGTCAATATCCTGCATGCTGATGCCCTGGTCGTCAACAATCTTCTGCAGCGAGCGGCGCTCGTCCTCGGCCTCCTTGATCTCGCCCGACAGCTTGTCCAGCTCCTCCTGCAGCACCGCCGACCGCGCCTCGTACTTCTCCGCCCGCTGCACCGCCAGCACGTTGTACTCCTCGAACTTGATCTTGTCCTCCTCCATGATCTTGAAGTGGTCGTCCAGCATGGCCGGGTCGGGCGTCTGGCGCTCCAGCTCTTCGATTTCCTTCAGGAGGCGCACGTTCTCGGCTTCGAGCATCTCGAGTTCGGTGGTGTAGCGCGCGTTCGACTGTTCGAACGCCTTCGCCATGGCTTCGACGTGCGGCGCCAGCAGCTTCTCGGCGTCATCGTCGGCCACGTCTTCGTCCATGGCCAGCCAGTCGCGGTAGGATCTGCTCAGAAAATCAAAGATGATGTGGTCGCCGGTGACATCGACACCGGCCTCGAGGCACACGTCGTCGTAGCGGTTGCTGGCGTACAGGTCCAGCATCTGCGCCAGCTGCATCATCCAGTGCAGCAGGCCGAGAAACGTGCTCCAGTTTTGGCCACCCACCGCGGCGATCTGGCTCTTGGTGATGCTCTTCTCAAACGGATATCGCAGTTGCTTCAGGATCGGGGGCACTTCCTGGTCGATGTTTTTCTGAAACTTGTGGCTGGGGTCGATGCGGTGGTAGAGCCACTGGAACATGTAGTTGAAGTCTTTCTGAGTGGGAGACTTGACAATGTTTTGGGAGAGCGGGTGCTTCATCTCCTGCTCGAAGTTGTACTGCACCATGTAGTCGATGAGTTCCTGACCGATCTTGGCCTGGAATGAACGATCTTTCAGCGGTCGCGGGTCGCGCGGCACTCCTGCGGCCTGCGGAATGGCCTGGAAGAAGCTCTGGTGCGGAGCGTGGCCAGCCATCGAGTTATGCGATCGGTAGATGCTGCTTCGGCGCTCGGGTTCGCCCGCTCCGGACGATGAAGAAGCCATGGGGGTCGCAAAGGCGCGCGCGCTGGCAGTCGAGGATGGGATGGAAGATGAGGGACCGGTGTAGATTGAGGTGCGTCGGACTGATGAGAGGCCGGCATCGGCCATGTTCATTCCCGAAGATGGGCGCTGGAAGACAGGTTGGCTGGGTCGTTGGGGCATAGCCAGCGACTGGCGCGATCCTGAAATAGAGCGAACATGGCCCGAGGCCAGAGGAGGGCCAGCTGTGCTAGATCGTTTCATGGTGGTAGATGGCTGGGGAAGCGCAGAGTTGACGTTGTTAATACCGCCTAGAGTCTAAAGAGGGGTGCAGAATAGGGGACAAGTTAGTCTTTGTTGGGTTTGTTTGGGGCGTTGGCTAAGAGAAGAAGAAGGCTGGGTTTCCGTGATGAACAAAGAACAGTCTCCAACCTTGGGATGGTAGGATTATCGTTGACTTACCTCCCTCTGCCTGCGGACACTCCACAAGCCAGTGTCCTGTGACATCTAGAACAAAGAAGAGGAGGCGGGTGTGAGCAATATGAATACTGCAGCTGTGTAAGGACGAAGGAATTGGGAGGGAAGAGGATGACAGGAAGAAAAAGGAATATGGAGTCCAAAACCTGACGAGAAATAACCAAAAATACTAGGAGGGGGGAAAAACACACAAAATCCGCGATGTGGTGGGACATGAAGATCAGAAACACTGTATCGATACCATCTCCAGAATTGTTTTGCGCGTTGCCCCGAAGCCGCCAATGTAAACAATCCCAGATGGCGGTCCCTGATTGGCCGGAAATGCGCCTCGCGGTGATGTAAGCGCACCCAAAGCGTACAGCCAATGGGCGTCAAGAGCGCGCTTACGTCAGTAATTCCGGTATTTAATTCTTTTCCTTTTTTTTTGGCTGGCTTTTTCCCCGGACCGAGGCAGACAGGCGCATATAGAAAAGGTGTAGAGCAGCTGAAAAAGAGTGAGATTTCGTTCATACACTTCACCCTCTTCAACTTCACCAAGTTCGCTCATTTCTGAATGTGGAGGATATCCCATTCCAATATCTATTCGCTTTTTGCTTTCCTTTCAAATTGCCATTGTGACTGTTTCGTTCTTGAATAGTCCGACATGGCAATTCGCGAGGATCTCGTAGCCTCTGCGGTAAGTCTTTGATGTCATATGCCGAGCCTCCATCTTTTGATTGATAGTCCAGAAGCTGATATATTACATGCACAACTTCATGATGTCTAGGCCCAGTGTATGTGACAAGACTTCCTGACTCATTTGCATCCTGCAATATCCAACACTGAGATGGCAACACTCTTATAATTCCTGGTCCCTCTATATGCCGTTCACATGCGTCTAACTCTTCTCTCTCACCACCACCAGTCCTCCAGGAACCCAGCGTTGCCTCGTCGTCGATCGAAAGCCGAATCGCCTTCCTCCGAAACAAGAACCTTACCCAAGAAGAAATCGACGCCGCGCTTGCCCGTGTAGGCGCCGTGCCGCCGCCTCCGCCTCCCGGCCCCGCCGTAGTGCCGGTCCAATACACCCCGACTCCCTCGCAACCTGGCGCCGCCCCCGTGTACGGCCAACAACCCTACTACCAGCAGTACCCGCCGCACCCATATGGCTACCAAGCCCAGCCCCCGCCGGTTCCGCAACGAGACTGGCGGGATTGGTTCATCATGGCGACGGTTGTCGGCGGCTTGACCTACGGCGCGTACACCCTCGGCAAGGTATGCTTGTGGTGATTGTTTTGATGTCCTTGAACGATCAGGTCTCAATTACTAACGATGCGCCGTCTGCAATGGCTTGTGTGTTCAGCGATACGTCTACCCCCTGATTGCACCGCCCACCCCCGAGCGCCTCGAGCAAGACAAGAAGTCGATCGAAGACCAGTTCGAGAAGGCGTTTGCGCTGGTCGACCAGCTCGCACGTGACACCGAGGCGCTTAAGGCCGCCGAGCAGGAACGCACGCAGCGCCTCGACACGGTGCTCGCCGAGCTTGAGACCACCATCACCGACCTCAAGTCGTCTAGCCGGCGGCGCGAGGACGATGCGGCGCGCGTGCGCGACGAAGTGCGCGCCTTGCAGGACTCGGTGCCCCGCGCCATGGACGCGCAGAAGACCAGCACCGACGCGCGACTTAAGGACATCAACGCCGAGCTGGTCAGTCTGAAGACCCTGCTCACCCGCATGACGGCGCCGTCGGCGTCGCCCGCACCCGCGGCCGCCGCCACCATCTCCGCCCCGACCCCGGTGTCTGTGGCTCCCGCCCCCACCAACGGCCTCTTCTCGACCAGCGCCAACGGCAGCAGCGCATCCGTGGCGTCGGCTACCCCCGCGGCCGAGTCGTCCGCTGCTGGACGCTCGTCGCCGCTGGGTAACTTCCCCGCTAAGGCGTCGATCCCCGCCTGGCAGCTGGCCATGTCGTCCAAGTCGACCACCAACGGCACCGAGGCCGGATCTGCACCGAGCTCCAGCAAGTAACTTTAGAAATAGTTAATTACCGGAGTTTTCTTCTTGTTCTTATGTGTTGTTCCAGATTGTGTACTCTATTTCGGTTGGGTTCGGATATCCAGGGGATCATCTCTGCTTGTGATTTCCCTTGTTCTTCTTTTCTGTCCTTGTCTTTTTTTTCTCTCTCTTTGGTGTGATACTTGTCTTGGTCTAGTCACTCATCTGTATCGCGCTCTTTCATAACCAGTGCGTCTCCAACTCAATAATAATGATCTTTGATGAATTCCAGATCCTCGATAGCTTTCCTGGTTCGTTTGTAGCAGGTGAAGTGAGGGAAGCTGTTAGGGTTGGTGTGTAGGGTTTGGCTTAGGGTCCAATGGCGAAAAGTGGTTTTCTTGGTGGTGGAAAAAAGTCCAAAGCTTCAGCAAGCTCCACCATCTTTCTTCATCAATGCCTCGCTCCGGCAGCGCTCTGGTTTGATTGTTCCGGGCTCATTGATGCATATACCCTTTTCTATTCTTGTAAATTTGACTTGCAATTCTCGGTCATCTCTCTCGTTTCTCGCGATCCCACGACATCCTCCGTGCGATGTCCTCCGACCTGTTTTCGGCCGACCACATCTCCTTCGTTTGTCGGTAGTCAGAGCCCACGACACACACTCACTCACACACACACATACACACACGCGCGCACTATCTACTGTATTGTTGGCGTGCAACCCACATCCGCAACAATGGCAATGGAGCGGCACTACCGCGCGGTGTCGCAGATCGCCGGCGTGGTGAAGCAATTCTTCGACCGCCGCGAGCCGTTCCGCATCTTCCACGGCTCGACGAACAGCACACGGCCGCAGAAGCGCGACCACGTGGTCGACATCAGCGCGCTGAACAACGTGCTCGCCGTCGACGGCGCCAGGCGCACCGCCCTGGTCGAGCCCAACGTGCCGATGGACCGGCTGGTCGAGGCGACGCTGCGCGAGGGCCTGGTCCCGCCGGTGGTCATGGAGTTCCCGGGCATCACCGCCGGCGGCGGCTTCGCGGGCACGGCGGGCGAGAGCAGCTCGTTCAAGCACGGCTTCTTCAACGAGACGGTCGACGCCGTCGAGATGGTGCTGGCGGACGGCGAGGTGGTGCGGGCTACGCCCGACGGCGAGAGGGCCGATCTGTTCCGCGCGGCCGCGGGCGCCGTCGGCTCGCTCGGCATCACCACGATGCTGGAGCTGCGGCTCACCGAGGCGCGCAAGTACGTCGAGACAAAGTATCTGCGGGCGAACAGCGTGGCGGAGGCCGTGGCGCTGGTGCGCGCCGAGGCGGCGAACGACGCGAACGACTACGTCGACGGCATCCTGTTCTCCGAGACCCACGGCGTGGTGATCACCGGCCGGCTGACCGACGAGAAGCCGGCCGACCGCAAGCCGCAGACGTTCAGCGCCGCCTGGGACCCCTGGTTCTACCTGCACGTGGCCGACCAGACCCGCGGCGTCCCGTCGGCCGCCCCGCTCCCCTCGACGACTCCCGCCTCCGCCGAGTCTTCTCCACCGCCGCCGCCGCCGCCCCCGGTCGACTACATCCCGCTCGCCGAGTACCTGTTCCGCTACG
>LNGL01000026.1:957057-974322 GCA_001510565.1 Knoxdaviesia proteae
ATCGGCCTGTGGGGCTGGGGCCCGGCCGACCGCCCCGCCTTCGTCGCCCTCAACCGCGACCTCGAGGCCAGGCTGCGCGCCCTCGGCGGCATGAAGTGGCTGTACGCCCACACCTACTACCCCGAGGACGACTTCTGGTCGCTCTACGGCGGCCGCGCCTGGTATGACGCGCTGCGCGAGAAGTACCGCGCCACCTCGCTGCCCTCCGTGTTCGACAAGGTCCGTGTGCGCGACCCGCCCCAGCCCACCTGGCGCTCGGCGCTCAAGGCCCGCTGGCCCGTCGGCGGCCTGGTCGGCTTGGCTCGCAGCATCAAGAGCAAGGACTACATGCTGCATCGAAAGGCCGAGTGGAAGTCCAAGCCGGAGAAGTCGTCCTCGATCTGATCCGTCGCCCTCCATCTCTCCTCTACTATCTCTACATGAACCATTTTGTCTCTTTTCCAGATCCAATACCATCCAAACCCCATGTCGGCCCGGCCGGACATTCCCCTGGGCCGGGATATACCCACACTGCACGATTATTTAGACAGCTAGAATAGACCATTTGTATCGACATTTTGACTGCAGTGTCTTGTCTTTTCGGAATTCTCAACCCTCGCTCTCGCAACATTACATACACACAGATGCATGACATCAGTATGTTTTCAACTTGGCTTTGGATGCTTATATAGCAAAGTTACTGGCAAACAATCAGTTGAAACGTTCAAGAGCAATGCAACATGACCCAACCCCATAAGATGAGATTCCCATAGAACCCAGGTCCGAAGAAAAGCAAAACGCAGGGTATTAGAAACACATGAAGGTATGAAGTAAATGTATGCGAACCAGATGCAGATGATGGCTGCAGCAAAACAGAAGGAGAAAGAAATATCTACTATCCACCCGTTCAAAGCCAGATACGGAAAGAATAAAAAACAACGCAGTCCCAGAGGTATATATATATCCTCGCCATCCGATTACAGCAGAATCGGGGGCTCGACAAGGTAAATCCCCAAATCCGCCAATATGTGGTTGTAAGCTCATTTTCTAGACGTCTATAATTAGGTCTTGGTCAACGTTTATATGCGTGTGGTGCGTACATGAGTACGTGGGCAGTCTTCTTTCGAGTTTACTGCTGCACCAGGTAGGTTCTCCGGTACATGTCGTCGACCTTGTCGAGGTAGTAGGTGCCGGGGGCAATGGTCGAAGCATCACCAGCGGGGGTGAAGTCCTTCTGGAGATGGGCCTTCTTGCGGAGATCGCACATCTGTGGTGAGAACAAAAGGGGTCATTAGCAAGAAATTATATCCCAGCAGCCACGAAAGCGAAAGACGGAGAGAATCCCAAAAGAGATGGACAAAAACTTACGGAATCGTAGGTCTCGGGGGTGACGACCCGGCGGCTGGTGAGGCGGGTCTTGAGATCCAGGGTATCGGCAATCTTCGACACGTTGCCGTTCACGCGGAAGGAGAAGAAGCTAGCAGCTAGACCGGAGCCGTAGCTGAACACACCGATGCGCTTGCCATCGAGAGTGGCGGGGTCGACGTGGCCAATCAAGCTAGCAACACCTCCCCAGACACTGCCGCAGTACATGTTACCGCAGAGAGTGGCAACCTGGATGGCGGGGTTCACGCGGTCCTGGAAGCGCTTCTTGGTCAGACCCATGAAGGTCTTCTCAACGGCCTTGTCGGACAAAGACTTCTCGTAGTCAATGTCGCGCAGCTCGGGGGCAACCTCGGCAAAGGCTGGGGAAGCCGAATCGGCAAGGTAGTCGTGGTACAGCAGACGAGCGTACGACTTCTGCACCAGCTTGCAGGTGGGGGCGTGGAAAGCAAGGTAGTCGAAACGATCCAGGTTCGGCTTGATGGCGTCGGCGCTGATTCCCTGCTGCTTAGCCTCGCGCTTGCAGTACTCGCGGTAAGCGGAATCCAGGGCCTTGGTGTAGCAGTTGATGGAGAAGTAGCCGTCGACGTAAGGGTACTCGCTGGTCAGGTCGGGCTTGTAGAAATCGTAGGCGTGCTGCATGTACGAGCCGCGCAGGCCGGGCTCGGCAACAATCGGGGCATCGGGGCCGATGAGCATGGCCACGGCACCCGCACCACCGGTGGGGCGGGCGTTACCCTTGGCGTACAGCGCAATGTCGCCGGCAACAACAATGGCGTCGCGGCCATCCCAGCCCGACGATTCGACCCAGTTGACGGCGTTGAAGAAGGCGTTAGTTCCACCATAGCAGGCGTTGATGGTGTCGACACCCTCAATGTTGGTGTTGTCGCCAAACAGCTGCATCAGCACCGACTTGACCGACTTGGACTTGTCGAGAAGTGTCTCGGTTCCGACCTCAAGGCGGCCAATCGAGTTGACATCGATGTTGTTCTTCTTCAGGAGGTTGGACACGACGGTAAGGGCGAAAGAGTAGATGTCTGTGTATACCGAACAGATACGGTTAGAAAGGGTTTAATTATCGTCGGCCGAGCTTTGTTACCCTCCGGGGACACTTTTCTTGCCGAAAAGCAGCTACCTTCGCGGTCGTCGCAAAAACTCATGCGTGTTTGACCCAGACCAATAGTGTACTTTCCGGTGCCCACACCGTCAAAGACCTCGAGCTCGCTCTGCTCGACATACTATTTGGGAGAGGACAACGAATTGAGTCAGTCAGCCATTATGTTTTCTTCTGGTGAAAGCAAAAAAGCCATTCCATGGCGATACTTCCTCCAATGCGGGCTCTTCGCGGATCTTGGCAAGTGAAGCATTGGGCAGCAGCAAGCCAGCACCTATAACATGGGATTATAACGCGATCCAGCGATGTCGGCGGGGTAAACTGTCGCCCCTCCAAAGATCTGTGCCCCCCTTTTTCAAGAAGACAGCCAGGGCATGCTCAAAAATCCAGGGCATGGCCAATACAACCCACACTCCTTTCCAAAAACGAGCACAGAAAAAATATCCTCCGTTGGACTCTAGTCGTCCGAAGCTTTTTAAGCTCGAAACGCCAACGAATTTCAGTGCCCGACGACATTTCGGCACACTAGACAGGAAAAAAAAATCAAGAGGCTAATTGCACATGTGCAAGGACAACCGGCCACCAACAACAATTGAAGACCCGGGTCTCCATAGATCCAAGACAGGGAAGTGCAGACAGGCCCGAAGCTTTGATTTTGACGCCCAGGGAATTGAGGCGACGTTTTCCGTAGTTCAGAACAAGTTGGCAGCACCAGCCCGCCCGCGAGAACCCGTGAACAACACATCACACAGCCGGAACGCAACAGCACACAACTCACCTGACTGGGGAAGTAGATCTCGATGGCCTTGATGCCAATGTTCTGGGGACGAGCGGCCATTTTGGGCGGTAAAGGACGAAGGTGGACGTTCTAGAGCCGAGGAAGGGAGGTCAAGACGAGGAAAAGACACCAAAGAGAGAGTGTAGTGTCAGGTGAGAGAATCGGCGGGACGTGGAGAGTTGTCGGAAGCTTGGAGATCGAGGAGGAGGAGGTAGACGGAAGACGGAACAAGACCGAAGATATCACGAGATCAGGAAGATGGAGAGAAGGGAGAAGAGAGGAAGAGAGAAGAAGAGGAAGAGGAGAGAGAGGAGATGAGAAGAAGAAAAAGTAGAAGAGGCCCCAGCCCAGGTGCGGGAGTCGTTATAAAGAAATACTATGCACCGAACGGGGCCCGACTAAGGCAAGGCAGGGAAGGAGAGAGCGACTCAAAGGTGGGTGGCGGCTACCTTAGTTTGATTCTAAGATTAAAGATTGTGTAGGGTTGGTGGGTGGGAGAGCTGGCGGAAGGTACCACCATGCGACTACCACTGTCGCTCCTGCCGAAGTGCAACGCTGGAGTAGCATTTGTGTGCAATTTGGCTGGGAGAGGGACACCTGCCCTCCTTCCCCCTTCTGTCTTCATGCGCTTGCATCGTTCCTTCCCTGTTCCTGACTGTCTCCGACATGTACATTCTCCGTGCTACATAGGCGGCGAAGTACATGCACGTAGTTACAGCAGTGTTAGTGCTTCATCCCCCTATTTCTTCCAAATTGTTGGTGTTTGAAGGCCCATTCAGCCACTATAATCGGATCCGTACTCGTACTCGATTGTTTAGGTAACAGTGGTTGCTGGGCGAGAAATATTGGGTGGGGTCCAAGTGAGTCTGGGTGTAAGTTCACCTGCGAAGTGCAAGTCCAGGGCCAAACTTAGTGCGGCGTGTGTTATCGCTTTAGCGCACGCAATCTTTTTTTTCTTCTTATCGGCGTCCAGGTACAGGCACACGTTGTACTCTATCCAGCCTTTCGCCGTCCTCTGTTTTTTCCCCTCCTCCCCTCGATATCAGGTGCCCGGAATATGGCAGCCCAGTGCTGTCCAAGTCTTCCGTTCACCCGCAGATCACCAGTCTCTGTCTGACACTATATGTATGCCTGTACCGTACACATCTGGGAGTGAGTGTTCTCATAAGTCTTCACCTTCCTATGAGCTAAATTGGAACGCGGTGATGCAACCCTTTATCTGTGTCCATCCCCCTTCTCACCGCTTGTTTGGTATCCTTAGATTGTTCTTTTTGGCAGTTCCCATTCTTCGTGGTATTGGAGGGGGGCCAGAATCCTCTAAAGCTTATACCGAGTCTCCATATATTACCCGGCCTTGAATGTTGGGCTTTTCTTTCTTCAACAATTGGCAGAAGGATGTGTAAGTTAGAGACACGAAGATATAAAACAAAATAATATCATGTTTGCTATGCGTTACTCGTAGACCCTTACGGAGCAAGAGGATACAGCATACTTGACCGAGGCATATTCCCGAATCAGTTCTTTTTTTTTTTTGAAGCCCGTTTATCTCTGGTCTCTGGCGCGTTCGTCTTTTCTCGTCTTTGGGAGGGATGAATGCGCAGACGAACACGAACCCGAACCTGCATCCCGATTACAGGCGCTTTTTCGGCACTCTGGTTCAACAAGACCAGGGCAGAGGGGGCTGGGAATTGCGATATCAAGACAATATTCATCACAGCCGAAATTAGATGGCGAACGGGATCAGCGACGTCGGACCAGCCTTTTTTTTTTTTGCATTGCATTGCATTGCACCGCTGGGTGTTATCTATCACCGAGTACCGTTTATACGCTTAGGGACGCTTCCTGCGATGATCGGCACAAGCAGGAACAGCTCCTTCCCCCGGAATATCTCTGCAAAGGTGCTTCTGGTCTGTAGCTTCCTGTCGTTTTCGATTGGTCGTGCTTTTCCTTGGAAAGCGCCTTGCTCCATCGCGGCTTCCACATCATGCACTGGGGCCCTTTCCCCATCTGGGGATGTCTCGCGTGGACCGCGAACCTGCCAGATGTGTTAGTGGAGGCCAGTCAGTGGTGTCTCACATCAGAAGAGGCGCCATCTTCCTCTTGGTGTTCAGAATCTTGCTCTGCCGCCCGTTGTGTTGATGCTCCGCAACTGTCAAAGTGGAAGGGACGACCCAACAGCCAGCTCCACAGCAAGAACAGAGCTCACGACTGTCTGTACATGTAGATGTTTCAGATCGTTCAGAGCAGGTGCAATCCACTATCTCCTTCCGGTTGCTTCAGATTTCGTCATCGCCCTCACTTACAAAACCGGCAAGAGCTTCCAGATGAGCTCACCCACGACCTCCTAAGCTCGTCGCGCCTGCCTTCTCGGTTTCTGAGATCGAACCATTTCTAGAACTCAAAACATGTGCATCGCACGTGGTTGTCCTCCATCGCACCTTCTCTCTCCTAAAATGCCCGATGTGTGCTGAACTTAACCTAACAAAACCACATCATATAAAAGGCTGTCTCTCTCGCCCACTTTCTTCCTCTCTCTGTGCTTTCTTCACCGCTCTTTATCCACCTCCAAATCAAGTAAACTGGTACATGCGTGAACTCTTTTGAGCTCTTCTCTCCTCTTCAAGTTCCCAAGCACCACCGAATTTTCTTGGCCGCCTTATCTGCACGGTGATGATCCTCACTACAACCCTCTAATCACACGCTGACGACCTCTTCCCCCGGCTTGATCATGCACAACTTGATTCACTTTCAACCTCTACGCTCACCGATATTTACCCCATACACTTGCAGATTGCCTCATTTGCAGTGCTAGCCAGCCAGCAACTTCACAGCCACCAACAGGAGTATAGTACTGTACATGCATGACAACAGCCGTTTGGTTCAGTAAACCTGCTGCTACCCGCTTGGCTGCATCGACCCGTGCTGTGGCCAACAACAGTCTTTTCGGGACGAAATGCTAAATTTCGGATGCAAGCACCAAGTTGGTTGCAGGGCATTCGGGTGAATGCTTAGGCTCGGCATGGAATTTCCTCACTTTGAAAAAAAGAACCAGCGAGACGGAACTCCTGCCTCGCCGCCGCTCCGTGTCTGACGATCAGGGTTGGTATCATATATCACCGCCATCGTACCCAGAACAAGGAGGCATCGGCGTCGGTAGACCCTGAACCCTAACAATTTTGTCACCTCAAGCTTCACCAATCCACGATATAGTAAATAAAATGCCTATTTTGCCTTTGTTATGTTAAAAAAAAAATGTACGTATATCTCTTCATCAGGCCATTACAGGCCCTCGTTAATCGTTGATGTGGTCGCTTATCATTAGAAGGAAACAGAAAAAAAAAGAAACAGTTCATAAGAAAAACAAACTCCATGCAACCATCTAACCTTGAAAAAGGCGCCCCGGATGAAAAGTACAGAATGAGATGGCCTCTTTTGAACGTCCTGGTTGATCACTCACGCCTTGCTGAATATCACATGAGAAAAAAGAAAGCCAAATACTCCCCAACTTATGCCGCCGGCTCCTCATCGGCCGGAGTGACCACAATCTTGGCCCCCGATGCCACGGACTTCTCCAACGCTCCGGTCGCCGCCTCGACCGGCTCAGCCGGAGTACGGGGCTCAACCGAGCTCGCGCCCGACACATCCGACTTGTTGTCGACGTCCAGGCCAGCATTGTTCGTGCTGTCATAGTCGGAAACCGACTCAGCCTTGCCCTTAACCTTGACTGTCCTGTCCGATGCGCTGGCCGAGGTCGGAGCATCGGCCGAGTCGTTGGAGTCATCGCCAGTGGCGGCAGCCTCAGTCTCCTCCTTCTTCTTGGACTCTTCCTCCTCCTGTTGCTTCTTCTTCTCAGCCTTCAGCTTCTTGCGCTCCTCGCGACGAAGGCGGCGCTCCTCTTCAAGCACCCGCTGGCGCTCAGCCTTGGCCATCTTCAGGCGCTTCGCGGCCTGGGTCTCGGCGATCCACGCATTTAATCCGGCCAGGGCAGCCACAGGGTCCCGCTTGTGGTGGAGCAGAAAGCCCTGGATCTCGGCAGGGCTGAACTGGTTGTCAGGCATGCGGGTAGCAAATTCTGCAGCCTGCTTCTTGACCAGTTCGTCGGCGGCCTGCCGTTCAGCCTCCTTCTGGCGGCGCTTGGCAGCCAGGGCATCGGCCTCGGCAGCCTTGCGCTCCTCGGAGGTATCCTCAGGGTTGACGGCCAGTGTAACAACCTGGGGGTCATTGGGGTTGGCCCCCAGCTCGAGAAGCTGCTGCTTGGCGGACTTGTCGGCGGGGTCGACCAGGTCGGCCTCCAGAGCGGAAAAGATAGCACGAAAAATAGCAGCCGACATGTCGTAATCGGCGAGACCAAAGCGCAGAGTCATGTCGATACGGCCGGGGCGGATCAGCGCCTTGTCCAGCTTCTCGATGTGGTTGGTGGTCATGATGAGCAGACGTCCCTCCTGCGAGGCAACACCATCGATAATGTTCAGCAGGCCAGACAGCGACAGGCGGTTGCGCTGCTCCTTCTCGCGGCGACGGCGGCGACGAGAGCGGCGATCACCGGGCTCGGAGGCTTCGGATGCAGGCTCGGACTCGGCGTCGGACCCAGAATCAGATCCGGAATCGGAGCCGGAATCGGAATCGGAATCCGAGTTATCATCTTCCTCCTCCGCCTCCTCAGCCTTGGGCTCGGTCTTCTCCTCGTCGTCCTTCTTCTCCTCCTCGCCGTCGGTCTCCTTCACTTTCTTCGACTTCTTCGACTTCTTCTTCTTCTTCTTGGGCTTCTCCTCGTCATTCCCGTCGTCTTCGTTCTCGTCGCGAGTGTGGGTCAAACCGGCGTGGTCGATATCCTCGAGGAGCACAAGGCAGCGGCGCGGGAGATTGGCGAACAGCTCGGCAAGGTTCTCCTCGCTAGCGGAGACCGAGCTCAAGCTGATGATGTAGATGCGCATCTTGAAGTGGCCGGCGAGGGCCAGGCTGAACGAACTCTTACCGGTACCCGGGGGGCCGTGCAGCAGGTAGCCACGGCGGTAAGGGATACCACGGTTGACATACCAGCGGCGGGTGGTGGGGTCGAGGTAGTCGGTAATGTCGGCCAGCAGGTCATTCTTGATCTTCTCGTTCAGGATGACGGTGGAGAGCGGGCGGGTGGCGCGGACAATGCTGCGCTGCCATTCGGGCTCGCTGCCGTCGGAGCGCGAGGTGGCGCGGTAGATGACGGTCTTCTCATGGTCCTTCTTGGCGTGGCTGATGCGGGCGTCGAGCAGCAGGCGCTTGAGGATGTCGGCGTGGCGGCCGAAGCACGAGATGGAGATCTCCTCGCGGTCGCTGACGTAGACGGAGTTCTGGTCCTTGTTCTGCGAGCGGTTGAACTGCAGCAGGTGGCCGGCGTACCAGAAGCTGTGGGAGCCGAACGACGGAGTGTAGTTCATGGTCTTCTTGAGGTAGGCGGGCGAGTTTTCCTCGGCCTCCTCGTCGTCGGAGTCGTAGCTGCGGTACCAGTAGCGCGATCGGGTGCTGGTGTTGACGACGAAGCGGCGCGAGCGCTGGGCGAAGGGCTGGGTGGCGATCCAGGCGATGATGGCCTGGTAGATCTCGTCGTCGTTGCGGATCTCGACGATGCTCATGAAGTGTTCCTCGACGGTCGACCACAGCCAGTCGCTAAGGTAGTTCCACACCAAGGTGCCGGCGCTAAACAGCAGCACGAGCGGGATGTACAGGTTGAGGTCGATGCCGAGGTAGCGGTGCACGTTGTCGGCGAAGAGCGAGAAGCCGGGCACGAAGATGTCGAGCAGCTGCATCTGCGGGTAGCGCGTGCTGGTGGTGTTTGTGGAGGAGGACGAGTTGGCGGTGTCGCCGCCGCCCATCTGGGTGAGCTGCGACAACGGCCAAGGGAGTTGGTCCATTGTGAAAAAGGGGGGTTGGGGGTGGTGGACTAAAAGATGGGAGGGGAATGGTGGATGATGCGGGATTGAGGGGGAGTTGAAAGGCCCAGCAATTCCTCCTTCACCGTTGTTCGTTGATGGGAGAGACGGTGATGTATAAAGTGGTTGGATTAGGGTTGGCTCGGGTTATGGCGCCAAATGGTGGTTGGCAAAAGAAATGGAAGGCGGCGAGAAAGTGAGAAAGTGAGAAAGGAAGAGAGGAGAGAAAGGCAGCCGAAATCAGATCTGCTCGGCTCGACTGTGGCCCTTTTGTAAGATGGATGCGTAGGATGATGATGAGGATGAAGAAGAGAAGGAGAATCAGGCAGAACGAAAACAAGAAGCGGTGGGAAGGATCGCGGATTATATATCTTCATCAGCCCGTCAGCGACCGACCGACGCCCTCCTCGCACATCAACAGTCATCATGGGCAGGCTCCTCCGTATGCATGCATGCAGATTGAGAAAGCAATGACAGCTACAGGCCAGTGGAGGATGGACCGGAGACGACGGTCAGGCAGCCATGTCACACTTACTTTCTTCTTCTCTGGTTCCCGCGTTGTCTGTGTGTGTTCCCCCCGCCTATAGTCCGGGAACCCTGACAAACATGACTCTACGGGGAGGGGGCACGCAGGGAGGAGGGAGGGAAGACCCATGTGCAGATGGTGGGCAGTGTTTTTTCTTCTTTTTTCTAATTCGCCTGTGCCTTTTTTTTCGCCGTTTTCTTCCGTCCCGTTCTGTGATCCACCAGGGTTGATTAACCGCATACAGGGGTTATGGTGATCGCCGTCCAGACGGCGGCTGTGTGTTTGGCGGCCTGGTTGTTGTTTTCTCTGCCGCCGAATGCTACGCGAATGCACAGCCTATAGGGATTTGCATCCATGATCTCGGAGGATGGCGGCCGGGAGGGAGACGATTGTGCTTGGAGATACGTCGTGATGAATGTTGTTGGATGTTGGACCGCCAGTGGCGGTGAGGGTGAGTGAGGGTGTCGCGATTCACACCATCTGGTTTCCTCCCAGTAGCACCACACGGACGCCGATAGCATCTCTTCTTGATCAGTGGTGTGTGTATCACAGGCAGTCTCGGTCTCTGGCCCCCTCCAAGCTCACGCATCCAGTTGTTTGTATGCCCAGAAGTCAGCCCTCGCGGGGGATCCAGCCTGAAAACAAGCTAGGGATTTCCACTGAGTAAGTCGATCTGTGGCTTGACTCATACCGGACAGGCCCGCACTAAGTTACGACGGCAGTGCTTGATTCGTCGCTCCAGGAAGTCAACTCTCTGGTACACGAGCCGTGCTCTGTTTGACCGAGATGCAAGTACTTCTCTCCCAAAACAAGGCATGTAGTGGAAGGCCTTCATGCGATGGGCTGGTCTTGCCTTACTCAGGGACGTAAACATGAACCACCGGACCAGAAGAACCAGAATAGACACTAAACAGTCATTCGGTCAGGGGAACACTCGAGCTGAAGCGCTGAAGCGAGGGCCAATTTCAGCGAAAACGGGCAGGCCCTAACGAGAGAAGAAGCAAGAAAAAGCCCCAGAACCTCCCATTTGGGTGTGTTCAGCCTTACAAGAACCAGCCGGGGGATTAGTCAATCGGAGAAAGCCAGAAATACGGGGGCAGACAGCAAGCACATAAAGATTCTCAGCTGAATGTGAGAGTATTCCTACAGTACACTTGCAAAGGCGCCAACCGCCAAGCAGTGCAAAGCAAGATTTGCGGGACAGATGCCTGGACTAGCCACACGCCAAACGAGTACGGTCTGTGAAACCGGGGGAGGGGTTTAGGTATGATTCATAGCCTATATGGGTCTGTGTTTCTTCGTGTTTCTTCGTGTTTCTTCTTAGACTCAGAGTTAGGCAGGGAGATTAAATTATCTAGGGCCAGGCATTCTGCAAGGCAAGAAAAGAAACACTAAAGTGTTTATTCCGGTCTGACATCACCAGAGAGGGAGAGAAGGATACGAGTCCGGGAGTGTTGACAGAGAGAGAGGAGGATGAGCGGAGAAGAGCAGAAGGAGGGAGAGGGAGGGTGCAAAATCACCTTGCTGGATAACCAATGCCCTCCTTATGACATGCATGCCAACATGGCATACACCACATGTTAACCCAGGAAGTCGGCAAACCAGAAACAAGGCCGCATAGCACTACAGTTGTATAGATATAGTCAGTAAAGAATGGTATCTACTATATAGAGAGGCCTCTGAGGCGGCGTGCAGGATGACTGCATTAGCTTTGCAACCACATGTCACTTGTTTATGGCTAGAGGGCTCCAAAGGTCTTTTGAAGGCCACAGACAAGCCCCGCCTGTTAATGCCAGAGGAACGCGGTAATATAACTCCTCCAGCGTGTTTTTAATGGATGTCTGCCTGGGGTGGAGGGGGCCAAATACCAGCCAATACGCACCACAAGATCAGTATGTTACAGATTATAAGCAGCCAGATGTTGCTTCTTCCAGCAGGGTTCAGGAGGGAGGCTGGCATGATTCCTTTGGTTGTAGAGTGTAGGGTGTCAAGGCAGCACAGCACTCCATCAGGGGTGTGTCTGAGCCCAGCTGGGCAATCAGAGCAGCGGGGGGGCAGTGAGAAATCGAAAGCTATGTGGAGGCGGGTGTCGGCTTACTGAGACGGCGAATCCTACACATATAGACGTCAGGAAGCAAGTAGGTAAGTCAGGATGGAGGGAGCCGTCTAGAAGGCCCGAGAATGACGGCGACGGTGAGAGTGAACGATCAAGATCTGCACAATACCAGGACTCCCCAGCGTGGATAAAGTCAGAGCACTGTGGTGGGATATCCATTGAGGAGCTGAAAAGAGGACACATTGAAATGGCTCGATTGCGTGACTCTAGCATGCTTCGGAGGAAATTCACATGTCTCGGACTGCAGAATGTGAGGGGACACCAACCCTAACCCTAATTCTTCATCGCATCACGACGCCATCCTCACGATGCCTGCCATCTTCCTCCTATCACTGAACACCACCATATCAAAGACCCCCACCATATAGCCTTATGCGTACCCTATCACTCTCTCACTCTCTCACTCACTCTCTCACTCGTTATACTTCTATCGTGATACTTGACACCAACATCCATAACGTCAAATGTTCAGACACTCTGCCACGATTTCCTTCACCACTTGCAGCTTCATCTCCTCGTTCTTTAAATTATTTGCCCTAATTTGTTTTCTCCCACAATGTATTTATTAAAATATTCCTCCTTGTCCGCACCATCGCAAAACTTCCTCCTTTCAACTCTTCCTCTTTGTGATTATTCTTCCTGCAAGACATACTCACTTGTTTTATCATGGATTCCGGTAACTCTCCCGATCCTCCCGGACCCCCCATTCAGGGTGGCTCCGGAGTCTATTCCCTGCCTTCTGAAATTGTCTTCATGGTATTCGAAGCATGTGGATCGCTTGACCAGATGCTGAATCTGGCCAGTACCTGCCGCTTTCTCAATGACCAGTGGAAGGCCCATCATGGACGCATTGTTGCGAAGCATGGTCCTGGCATGATCACGCTGTTTGCGGAGGGAATCGCCGCGGTAAGTATCAACCGGTCTGCATCATCGTCGTCATCGGTCCGGTGCATAGCTCTAACACGCCCACCGTCTCGCTCTCACTAGGTCCGCGCGCAGAAGATTGCATCTGATGCCGTGCTCCGGGGCGGCCTTCCCCCGGCTATGTTCCCGTACGACGCCCTGTCCATTCAAAATAACCCTGTCACCACCAGCGAGGTCCACGCCCTCAAGAAGCTCATCGTCTTGGCCCGCTACGTCCAAGACACGACGCCTATCCCCAAGGCTTCGCAGGTGGTGGAACTGACCCACCGCCCCCTCACCACGAGCGCGTGCTTCGAGGGCACGCAGGCCATCTACCGCTGCCTGGTCATGGGAGCTGCTCTGGCTGGCGTGCACATGGGCCCCATGTGGAACACGCTGAACGAGAGCGGCATCGTCAACACGCTGGGCTTCAGCAAGGCGATCGCAAGATACATGCAAAAGTTCAAGGACAACCTGGTGTCGGCGGGGGCCTCCGCCAGCGGCTCGACGCTGCCCGAGTGGTTCCCGTCGCTGACGGTGCCGGAGTGGCAGGCCTTCTTCGCCAATGCTACCTCCCACGCCCCGATCGACGGCTACAGCGAGCGGCGCGCCGCCATGCAGGCCTTCGCGGACTGGCTGAGGGACGATGTGGACGAGACCGACCCGGTGTTCACCGTGTATGCGTTTGGTCCGACGAACTTCCTGCTGGCCGAGGTCATGGAGCAGCCCGGCGTGATGGCGATCATGTACATGATCTTTATGCTGCGCGCCATGACATCCGCCCTGGGCTGCCGGTGCGACGGCAAGGTGTGCGAGCGCTACACGGCCATGGTGACGCCCGGCCCGCGCGTGTCCGACGAGCGGAGCATCAGCTCGCCGTTCATCCTGACGCTGCCGGATGTGTATCTGCCGATGGAGTTCTGCATCAACACCGGCGGCGAGGAGGGCCAGGGCCCGCACATCCACGTCAGCCCGCTGCTGACGGCCACCACCGGCCCCACCGCCCCTCCCAACGACGGCACGCCGGCGGCCATGTTCCACGGCTTCAGCGTCCGCACCATCATGCAGTGGGTTTCCAACTGGCTCCGCGAGACCTACGGCCCGTCCGGCCACGGCGTGCACCACATGAATGTGTTCGACACCATCCTGGTCGACGAGTACAGCATCGCTGCCGGCGATGTGGTGCTGTACTACGCCGACACCGACTTTCCCGAGATCGACTGGCTGCGGCCGTGGATTCGCTGGGGCGGCAACAGCGAGCACCACTAGCCGGGCCCGGACCGGGGGAGAGAAGCGGGAACTACGGATCGGTAGCTGAGCGGTGAAGGCGGAGGGAAGATTGGGTGTGGAGGAATGCGATAGGGGTCAGTTTTTCTTTTTTTATTTCTCTATCGCTGGGGGGTTCAAACGGGGGCGTGCTTGGGGTGTTATTCTTCTTCTCTTTTAGCTTTTAGGCTCGGATAGATCCTTTTCTCGCCGGTCTCGGTCCACTGTTGCTTGGGCCTTTTTAATTCGATTTTCTTCTCTAAACCTTATCAGTAGTTTCTCTCCTTGTATCCCGTCGCTTGTGCATGTATCGGGCTCTAGAACTTCTGGGACTCGTCTTCACCATCCTCGTTTCTTCTTCTTTGCTACGTTCTTCCTCCTCCTAAACTTTTGAACTGACCGCCTCCATTTTTGACATGGCCGCTGCTGCTTCCGGCGCCGCCGGCTCTCCGGACCCGAATGCCGGCAAGTTCGGCCCGGTGGAGATCATCATGCTGATATTCCAATCATGTGATACGTTTACTGACTCTCTTCGTCTGGCGAATACCTGCCACCACTTGCGATCGGTCTGGGACAGTCGAATGGTGGAATTATTGCAGACTCTCTCTCCCAGGATTGCCTTTTCGCAGGGTTTGGCTGCCGTAAGTACCGCCATAGCTGCACACCATAGAGCTGGTATAGCGAAGGCATTATCTGCACATACCTACACATGTATCACCCACACTTACACCCATTTACTCCGCAGGTTCGCGCCCAAGATATCACCCTGGCCGCCCTCAAATCCGGCCAGCTTCCGCCAGACCCGTTCCCGTTCAGCGAACTCTCTGTGGAGGCGCGGCCACCGACGCTGGACGAGATCTCGCGGCTCTTCGCGCTGGAAGACTACGCCCGTGACCTGTGCTCGATGTGGACGGTCTGGGACTTCAAGAGCGCCTCCTGCGAGCAGTTCCCCGTGTACGACCTGAGCGGCGAGCGCGGCGGCCTCGACCCCGTGTTTGCCCCGCTCGCAGCCTGGCTGGAGGCCGATGCGCGGGAGCCGCCGTTCGCGCATGTATCGCTCGCTGCGCACGGGTACGCGGAGCGCCGGCTGCCGTCGGCGGACCCGGCGGCGCTGTCGCGCGTGCAGGACGTCATGGCCATGATGATGGTGTCGCGCTACATGAGCTGGTCGGCGTTTGGCCAGGCCGATCCGTTCGTTGCGCCGGGCGGCGGCCCGGCGGATCCCAGCACGCCGTACCGGCCCGGCCACGGCTACACCACGATCACAGGGGCCGACCGCGCCGCGCCCGACCGGCCGTTCTCGCTGTCGGTTGTCCTACCAGAGGCGTTCCGCGCGGAAGAAGCCCCCGTGCTCCCTATCCGCCCCCTCTCCCCATCACCACCACGACACAGCAGCAGCAGCAGCAACAGCGGCAAAGAGCCCGCGTCGCCGGCGCGGCGGTACCCCGAGTTCCACGTCAGCGTGATCCTGGCGGCAGTCTACCAGCGACTGCAGCTGAAATGCAGCTGGCGGCGCAATTTCCACGCCGAGCCGTGGCCGCACATGCGGTTCTTCGAGTACGTGCTGCAGACGCAGCACGGCATCCGCTTCTCGAACATGGTGGTCGGCGAGATCTGCGTGGATATCGTGCCGTCGATGGAGTCGCGCCACAAGCTGAATTTTCTCGCGCCCGAGCCGGATGACCCCGGCGTGTTCCAGTTCCTGGTGCGGGACCACCAGCCAGCGGCCGCATCAGACGCTGGGTAGATAGATGTACGAGCCCGCTCTCTCTCTCTCTCTCTCTCTCTCTCTCTCGCGTGTTTGTGGGGTAGGGAACTGAACCAACTCCCAGTTACCCAGTCCCACTGGTTCTTTTACAGGGGACCAAATGCCGCTCTGTGCGTCATAGCTGCTGGATTTATGGGATCTGCGGCGGCTCGGGCCCCATTGTCAGGCAAGAAGGCTTTTGTCAAGGTCGACTCGAAGGCGCATCATGGGCTGTTATTCTGTGTTCTCGAACCTTTTGTTCCGGGTTGTGTTTTGAGCATGCCAATCTCGCCTCTCTAGCTGTTTAAGTTCTGTTTAACTGGGCTCATATGGCTCATGTTTCCGGAGTCCAAAGGTTCGTGACCCGAGCTGGGCTTGTGCGTTGAGGCTGTGATGTTCGGGTGAGATTAACCCTAGACCCTAACTCCCCGAAGCTTGCATATATGCACTTCTGAACACTGCGAGCGCGACGATGGAAAACTTGAAGATTAGGATTCTTAGATTTGAATGAATGAAAAAGAAAACATAACAGTCAGATGCTTGCGAACTGTCATAGCCGTAGCCGTACTCTTAAACCCCAAATCCCGTCCAAACCAACGCCGTGCCCATAACCGTTCCCAATCAAAACTCGGACCAAACATCCGGAGTTTGCATAGCCAAAAAGAGCCGTAAATCTGGTTGTTCCTGATCACTCACAGGATCTATCCACTGGATAAGGGAATCACATCTTCCGAATAAGAACCAAGAAAAGAAAAACAAAATATCAAGGGTCTCTCCCTCGAAGGAGTGAAAAATCATCCCAAAAGAAACGCGAAAAGTGAATCCAGCCAAACTCCAAGAACCCAGATTCCCCTACTCGAAACATTCAGAGCGTGGTAGCTGCTCAAGTTAAAGTGAAGTTGAAGAAACAAGAAGAAACTTCAACCCAAATACCGCAGAACCGACTACCGGAAGCCACCCGGAAGAGGGGGGCTGCGCGGCGGTCCCGGGGGTGCTGGGCGGACACCGGGCCGGAAAGCACCCGCGGGCATCATACCGGGGGGCATCTGCCGGGAAGGGCCACCGGGCTGGCCGCCCTGGACCACCATCGGCGGCATGCCACCGGGCCTCATCACCGGCACTGTGCGGATAACAGGCGGCGGGGCGCCGGTGGGCTGGCGAGCGGCCGACCCGGGAATAAAGTTGGCCGGGCTCTGGGCCGGCGGCGAGCGCGGGATGGTGGAGTAGTTGACGTTGCCCCACTGGGCGCGGCTGATGGTCACGGGCGGCACCTTTCCGGGGGCGGGCGCAACCGGGGCGGCCTGCATCCGGATGCCCGGGGGCATGCCGGTGGGCGTGGCTCGCGCGGGGAACGGAGGCCCGCCGCCAGGACGCGGGCCGACGCCGGGGGGGCCGGGGGGCGCAGGGCCCGGGCTGTCGGACTCGTCCTCGTCGGAGTCAGACTCAGACTCAGACGTGGTCATCTTGCCGGTCGGCGGCATGGGCGGGCCAGTGGGCGGCATAGCCATGGGGTTCACGCGCGCCATGCCGGGGGGCATCGGGCGAGC
>LNGL01000026.1:974367-992774 GCA_001510565.1 Knoxdaviesia proteae
AGCCGCCAGGCCGCGGGGCGGCGGGCCGGGGAGGCGCAGGAGCAGCGCGGGCGGCGCGCTGCGGGTCGTTGTGGTACTGCGGGCCCGACTCGCGGCTGGTGCGCGGGCGGGACGACGACGAGCTGGAGCGGCGGCGGGAGGCGGGATCGCCGCCGGCAAACCACGTTATGAGGCGGATCTGGCCCGGCGACGGCCGGCGGCTGCGGGAGAGGTGGTATGTGGAGCCGGAGCCGGACGACGACGACGACGACGATTGCGCCGCATTGTACGGCGGTGGGATGGGACGAGACATGGTGTTGGTCTCGTCTGCGAACAGTTCCCCCCGACGGTGTGGGAGGGAGGCTGGGGAGGATAAGTCGAGAGAGAGTTCGGGGCGGCTGGGCAGCTCGGGATCGGGAGCAGGGATCTTCGAAGTGAGGGGGAGTGGTGAGTTGCCGGCGAAAAGAGGCCGGGAGCGAGATTGCTGTATGGATATTGAATCAGACAAAATGCCGCCGGGGACGGACGAAGATAACAGATATGATATATATGGAAGGAGCTTGCTTTAGCTGGTATGAGGAGTTGTCTCTGGGTTTATCGTAAACGAAGAGCGAGGCGAAAAAAGGAAGCTCTTTGGTGATCTCCAAACCGGGGGGACGACCACGACCTAAATACAAAAGAAGAAGAAGAGAAGGACGAAAGGTAAGACATGCACGTTTACGAAGATGACAGAGTCTGTTCCTTTTGGAAAACGATTGTTTTATTATTTTATTTCTTTTTTTCCTCCTCCAATTGTAACTTTGGTATCTGGGCGGCCTGCATGCAACCTCAACCTCTCTCTCTCTCTCTCTTCGCTCTATTCAGCTTGGTGTATTTTGGGCGATAGGTCAGGTCAGCCCAGGGCTGGCAGATCCCGGGTTTAGACTCGTTTGGGGGGGTGTGTGTACACTTTTCTGTCGATTCGTGTGTATCTTCTCTTTCTTTTTCTTTTTTCCGATGTTGGAGGATGCGAAAAAGAAACAACACGACGCCGTGCAACCGTCGCTGCTGGCCTGTGTTGTTACACTCCCCCTCCCGCCTGCGGCTGGCTGGCAATCGCATCATCATCTGAAGTCGATCCAGGGTGTGTGTGTGTGTGCGAGAGTCGTGTTTGTCCTTCAGTGTCCCTCGGTGAGCTGTTCTTCGACACCTCTTGCACCCAAGACACGCAGAACGTCACTGGGTCTTCCAATCTCCCTATCAAGCCAGCTATGTACAGTATATGCTGTATGTCTGCACTTATCTCTGGTGTCCTTTCACCTGCGTGTTCGTGGTCCACTTCGACGCTGGCCTGGCCAATCGTGCTGGCCGGGGAGGGACGGCAACGGTCCACGCAGGATAAACATACAGTACATGCGATGAGAGAGACCGAGGAATTTACAAATTTCCCGGGTGCTGTTTGGCCCCTTCGTTTGCCAGTCCTCCCATCATGTTTCTTGCCTGCTGCTCTCTCCACTCTCTCTTTCCCCTCCGCCAACCAAAACGGACGCAGCTGGTTCTCCCCGTTGCCCTGCTGCTTCTTCCATGGGCGGCTTGGGGGTGAGGCTGCATATGCACTGCCCTCGCCTGTTGGATGCGACGGACGTCTGTCTCAGAGCGGCCTAGTGGGAGGAGGCCAGGCGAACAGAAGAAAGAAAACATGAGGAGAAAACCAACACCGACCGACGACGCTTCTAGCCGCCCGGCCCGTGACTTCTTTTTGGTGGTCTGGGTCTGGGTCTGGGTCGTTTCGCCTTACTTTTTTCGTTCGTGAAGTTGCAAAAATGCACACACAGCTCTCTTCCTATACACAGAGGCACACCACACTTCCTGATGTCGCACGGATGTGTGTAGATTCTTGGGTTGGCGATTCCTCTTCCAGGGGGGATACTAACGAACGCTGCGGTTGTGTCCCCCGTTTCTCTGCATTCATCCGCGCTGGGGCTGAGAATTGAAGATTCTGACCAGGAAAATGTATTTTCTCAGGAAAAAGCGTGAAAGGACACTACTCCACACACACTCTCCTCTGGTTACCCGGCAGCGGAATCTTGACACTTGATATCTGGGAGTCATGGAAAGGGACAACAGAGATAAGAAACTTTCTCCTGCCACGTATGACAGGTGTGACGGAATCAGGTGTGTGTGTGTTGTGTTTGTGTGTCAAAACGAGGCTTCACTGGCAAGCAGGGCTTCGCCAACCCTACCCAAACCCTAACACTGAGCCTTTATCACTGGTGGAGCAAACAGGCGGTGGATGAACGGGCAAGATTCCAACGGACCACTTGAGGCTGAGATAACCATACAGGGGCATGTTGGACCCAAGTTCAACTATGACCCTACAGGAAGCGGATCCTCGCCGCTGCAGCCTCGATCAGATGCCAGAAGACTGCTTGTCTGTTCTCATACACGGTGTGCTGCATGGAGACTGGTCCCGAGGCATAACATGCAGTAGCTGGATGGGTCCCGAGGAAGACAAACGCCAATTCTTATTTTCTTCTTCAAGCAAACGCCAAAACTCAGATAAGATAGTCATAAAATAAAATCAAGATCTGCAAACGAGGCCGTTCTTTGTGTGACCGTCCTTCACCGTAGACCGTGTTTGCCGGCCGTCGTCATCCACCCAGGCTGGCTGGACAGCGACGATGTGTGAGAATTGGGGCTGTGACGGAGGGCCGGCCCTGAGCTGGCAGAGATTGCGAATTCATCGGCGTGGCCTTCACCTCCCTCTGGTCCGTCCTGTCCAGGATTTGTATTTTGGGCCCAAGAAACGCAACCCAACGGTGTGTGTGGATGACGGTGTGTGTGGATGGAGGCCAGCCAAGAAGCCTCGTTTGCCAAACGGGGCCATTGGCTGCCGGGGCGTGCAAAAACACAATGTCGGGTTGCATTGTGGAAAATGGCCCAGCCTGTACGAACTTCCACGTGGTGGCCAGTGTGCCCTTCGACTCCGTGCGCCTTGGGAGTCGTGATGCTGGCGGGCCACAAGTCTGTGTTCCGCCTAATGGTTTTGGCTCATGGTACGCCGTCCACGGGCTCTTGTTCTATGTATACAGCTAGAGTCACCTGAGAGCAGTCCTGTGAGAGAAAGGCGAAACGCGGCTGGTGGAGAGGGCAGATCTGGGAGGTATCTGGGCTTTCGTATATATGTGTCTAATCTTAGGCGCCCTTCGCGCATCTCTGCTGCCGAGACGATGACCACGACACGCAATCGACCCTGATCACGTATTTCTAGCTGGTGAGTGTGCAATCCTGAAACTCCTTCGTGATAACGACGCTGTCTTTTGCCGACCTGGCTCGGTATGAATCACTTGGATACACAGCGAACATACCATGCCTCCAGAATGACAGCGACAGTAGCCAACGCGAAGAAATGAACCAGATGGTGAGACTGACACCTAGCACACAGAAATTAATCTAATCACGCCCCGGAAATCCGATTTATCTGAAGAAAGCCATCATATCTACCCGCATCAGCCGGAGACGGCCACCGTTCGGCAAAATCCACTTTGGCTGTTTCCATTGGCTGCGGCCGCTCTCAGGCTACACTGATATATTGCTTTTTCTCAGAGCGAGGCAATCAAAACATCTATATATGTCGTCCCGTGAGTGAATCAACCGGGAGTGGCTACATGAACGAGGTATCGTACCGAGAGGGGAATTCCGTACAAGAGAAGAGGGGAGTGCCGTTGCTGATGCAAGACTGTCCATCACGCAGATACA
The DNA here is from genome assembly GCA_001510565.1 of Knoxdaviesia proteae. Taxonomy (NCBI): domain Eukaryota; kingdom Fungi; phylum Ascomycota; class Sordariomycetes; order Microascales; family Gondwanamycetaceae; genus Knoxdaviesia; species Knoxdaviesia proteae. The sequence goes on from LNGL01000026.1 coordinate 978,085, forward strand.
AAAGCATCTTGAGAAAAGACTTTCTGGCTCCTACACGAGCAAGTTCGTGCCAGATTATATATACGGCACATACAATACAGAGTTCAAGCACCCTCCAGCTTGCTGCCGCCCAGCCACTCCCGAATATCTGCAGATCTCCACCCCGACCGTGCCTCCAGATTATCGGACAGATCAGACTTGGCCCTATTTAATCCAGGATAAAAGCAGCCCAATGCTCGAAGCTTTGCCTCCCTGTCCACGGTAACTGCTCGCTCACCTTCCCAGATGCAGCGAGTAAATCTCCATCCATATTTCCAGCTCTCTGCCCTCCCCAATCAAAATCCTGGCTATATCTGATGTATAAATATTCCCCAAAACAGATGAAAATGAGAACGGCACGACTGAAAAATGCGAGCAGGCTGAAATCCAACGAGCAGACCATCAAACCTGGCAGGGAACACAGAATTCAGATAAGCTTGAAGCGGGAGTATTTGGTGGCGCTCTCTACGTACGTTGCCGTAGTGCTGCTGTTTCTGACTCAACAAGACACATGAACAGCGCGACGAACTCCTCGATTGCCGACTGCTGCGACTGGAGACACCACTTCTCCGTCTGTTCACACTCTATCGTATACATGTGAGGATTATGGCCGCCCCCAGCCCTCACCGTGTTTTCCGGTGCCAGGTGAGACAGATTCCAAGGACCAGCATGGCGGGGAACGATGAAACGAGGACTAATGCGAATATATTTTCCAGTCTATATAATTCAGCGGGCCTTGGATGAAATGAGTTGGGCATTGGGCTCGAGTCAGATTACACAGAGCACACCAAACTTCACACCCATCCACGCAAGGAGGAAAGCCGAACAGAGGGCACTGCCACCGACTTTGTGCTCCCATGAACCCAAGAGTGTCCCCCCCCTCCCCCCTCAGAAAAGACAATGTCTCATAAGATTCTCACTGCTCGCAAGAGAGCCGAAGCCCGTGGTTGGCGGTGGACGAAGTGCTTGGTGTGCAAGTGTGTAAGTGGTTCATTCATTTGGAGTGTGTGTGGCCTATATAAGCATAAAAAGCCCGTGTAAGTCGACTTTATACAGACTCCCTGGTACTTCGCTTGGCCGGTCAGTTTATGTACCAGTGCCCTGTTTTTACGCACCGTCTGCACTGTACGGGCTTCTAGCTTTTTCCGTTTCTGGCTGCAAACCCGCTCAAGTGCTGCAAAATAGCCCCCACTATCCCCAGGAACTGCACAGTGTCCGTTGCTAGCTCGGTACCTCGCCACCGAATCATACCCAAAGTATCCCCAAGCTTCATCAAATTTCCCCGAAGAGAATGTCCGACCGACATCGATCGAGGTCGTGCCTGACAAAACTTTGCTAAGCAGATATCTACTTACACACAAACACACCCATACATTGTGTCTATGCACAGGAGACATTTCATCCTTTTCTGCCTTTTTTAACCCTCTTCGCGTTCTTTTTCTGCTTCTTGTTTATCAGAGGACCCCAAAAATGGCAGATCTAATCTAAAGTTGCCTGCTCGCTCCTTCTGTAATTATATGCCTGCCCGTGTGTATGAGTATGTCTCGCTCCTGCCCAGTCGCCCCTTCCGCCTTTTTTTTGATTTCCACTCCCCGCTCTTTCCTCATCTCTGTGCCTTCCCTTTCTCTCTATTCTGGGCCGTTCCTTCCCTATTCTCTCTTCCTTCCATTTCCCCGTATTTCCCCCTCTTCTTCTCTTTTTTCTCCCTTTCTCTCCTTTTTCCCCGTTGTCATCACCGTCTTCTTTCAACCTCACCGCACCTCTCTTGCACTGAAGCAACGCCAACTGGCTCGTCCGGATCTCCGCCGGAGCCGAATCTGATATTGATGCCCAATTGCACTCTGGACCACGAAGAAACATTCCTGGATAATCTGGCATCATTCACTATCTCACACTGCATCTATCTCGCATATCGACAGCTAGCAGAGATCCTGAAGTGGCTTCGCTGAAGCAAACGCAAGCCACACGTCACTTATAACGTCCCCACCGTGCTTCCATCGATGGATAGTCAAGCGATGTTAGCTTAAGATTCAACGTCAACTTCTTGAATATATCGTGTTTTTGCTTATTTTTATCAGTTCATACGCCCTATATATCTCTTTCAACTGCCGACCTTTGGTGAGTCCGCCAAACCCCGGCCGTGTGTGGCATCATGGACGCCGACAAGTCCAAGCACTCCGATGCCGAGCGCCGAAGCTCAATGAGAGTATCGGTGCACCTTTCAACTACCCAGGACGATAGTGAACAAGCCCTGTTCCTCCAGACGCCATCTCTCCTACCAAACCGCTCTGAGACCAGACGCAGTGTCCACGGTCACCTCCATCCTCCACAATTGGAGATCGCCAGTACCGTGTCTGAACGTCCTCAAACGGCCCCGAGTGGTCACACAGCTTCAGAATCGGCTTCTACAAGCATTACGATGCCTTCACTCATGGGCCGCTCGTCGTTAGGATCCGAAGATCGCAACGGCATTCTGACCCCTGTGTGTCCGTTGATACTGCCGTCTCCCGTCACCGGTGTCAGTGGGCCAGTGCCGGCTTCCGGGATGGCGTCTTCACAGTACCCGGCCCAGACCCGTCGAAGTCCCAGTCCCATCCAAAACCCATTCACCAATGTTTATGTAGTCGATTCCTCTTCGCCAACTACGGAAACCCCACTTCCATCGCGGCCATCTCATCCGTACGGCCTTTACCCACAGAACACGTCGGCGGATATCTCAAACCAGCCAGCATCGATTCCGGTTGGCTTCCCTCTTCAATCTTCTCATTATCAGCGGAGATTAGGAAACGACGGAGAAGATGCATCTTCCATAGTTGGCTCATTTGGACACCATGAAGAGCTACCGCCATACAGTCGATATCCTGAGCAGACTCTGGATGCAAAGCCGGGGCCATCCGACCAACACCGGGACCTCGAGGCAAACCTTGTTCCTGCTACCGAACAACCACGGACTACCGCTTCCAGTGACCATCAAAATCCCGGTGCCATTTCTTCTCCACATGCCGTCAACATTGGACCGTCCCCGATTCCAGCTATTCCCGGCGCCGGAGGAATTGGGCTTGCAACCCGCGACCCCGAATTCGCCTCAACCTCGTCCGACCTTGACTCGTCGCGATCAAGACTATCAACGCGGAGTCTTGCGTCGACCGATTCTAGCAATCGCGAAATCCACCCAACTGCGCGAGCTATCTCCGAGAAGGACCCCGGAGGCTGGCACCAAAGCGTGCGCCGGAAGATGTGGGGCGTGCTCCCGGTTTGGGCTGTGGGACTGGTTGTCCTGTGTATCATCATTATTGGAGCTGTTGTTGGAGCTGTTATGGGTGCTCTGATTTCAAGAGGCGATGACGATAAGCCGTAAGTGCCCATATTTTGCTGCCAGAGTGTAATTCTACGCTGCCATTCAAATTTGCCTCTAGGAACCACTAACACACAGTTTTGTAGCTCTCCCCCGACTCCGACCGCCACTCTCAACGTCGTTCCCATTCCAACTCCTCCTGAAGAGCTCCCGCCGCTAGAAACCGGATCATTTGGTCTGCCACCCTTCATGGCGAACCAGGCCCCGAGTACATGCTTCAATATTACCACCCAATCCCAAGCGTGGACCTGCACTATTCCCTTCAGCTTACCGAACATCGAGATCCAGAAACGCGAGGATGGAACCCCGACCTCTCAATACACGCTGAAGCTAGGCCCGGCCAGCAATTTCAACTCGTCTGCGATGTTTGGCAAATATATGATCGGCGCCCAGCCACCAGTAATCCCAGATGCCTCTCCACTTGTTTTGGTCAACGATACTTTTGAACTCGGCTGGGGACCGGCGTGGTGGTTGAAGATTACATACGACAAAGTTGTCGTTGTTGCAGAGGACCGGTTTCCGGACCCTACAATTTCTACTGCCACAGGATCTACGGCTCCCGCCCCAACATCTCCGTCTCGACGAAGGAGGCGGGCGTGGGGAGATGCTGGGACACCGTCACAAGGACCCAGCCCATCGACTACATCAGAAACGACATCCTCGGCGTCTTCTGATCCAGCAGATCCAGCACAAACTGGGTTGACCACTGGTTCCCCAACGACCACGGGAGCGCTTCCGGAGTCATCGGATTCTACTGGTAACAGTACCGCAGATGACGGATCAGCGTCTGGAAAGGGGAAACCGGGTGGACGAACGAAGGATCATCCGGGCCCGCCAGGTCCACCAGGTCCCCCAATTGACCCCAAAGATTTCAATATCGAGTACAAGGGTAAGTTACATCGAGACTGACGCGGCGCTAAGTATGGTGTTATGGCTTTGTGTAAATCAAAACAATCACTAACCTATCTCATATGACAGTTTGGATTTGCACTTGGCCGGGAACCTTGCTGCAGGTCTTCGTTTATCCTAATCAAAACAACAGCTACGGCCTACAGCCATATCCGGCAATTCCATCCCGTCCACCTGCTTTTGTAGATAGTTCATCTTCTATCACAGGCACAGCTACAACACCACTAGCCACGGGCTCATCTTCAACCATACCCACATCAACAACTGAGCAATTTTTCCTAAACAAGCCGCCTATGATTACAGATGCTGTCCAGCTGCCAAACACAAATACCGACACCTCTTCACAGTCGGAAACCACAACGTTGTCAGAGTGGTTTAACTGGGAGACTATGAGTTTCCCCCAACCTCTCAAGACATACCCGAAGGTAGTCAAACTTGAGGAATGGCGTCTACCAACGGAAAACAGTGCACCGGCCACATGCCGCAAGGTTAAGATCACCGGCGACGACCATGAAGTGGAGCCGGTGCTGGATTCCAACGGAAACCCGATCGAGGTCCTTGTCCCGGAAAAGATGTCGATGTCTCCCAGCACCCTCAACAGCCGGGATCTGTTTAGTGACCCATCGGACCCAGACGTTCTGTTCGCCAGAGACACCGCAACTGCTCTGAGTGACTGTGGATGCATTTGGACATTTTCTTGAACACGACTCTGGAAAGTCCCGCTCCATGATTCCTTATATTTTGCCATCTTTCGGCTTCTTTTCGATACTTCATCTGGGGATAAGTCCTGGTGATGACATACCTTTTCTTTTCTCTGCATATTTGAGATTCCCCCCTTCATATGATGATTTTCTGCCACATTTTGCCCTTTCCAGTAATGCCACTAGCATCACTAGATTTTGTTCTTCTCTTTCGTTAACCCCTTAATCTGCTTCGTTCTGTTTCCTTGGCCCGATTTTTAGTTCGGGACTGGAGAGATGTTTGGCCGAACCCGATCTCGCGTGGGAATTCTCTTATCATTCGTTAATGTAACTGGCGCTGGAGGAAAAAACACAGATGATATCAACTAAAATTTTGAATGTTTTGCTTGTTCTTCTTGTTCTTCTGTTCTTCTTGTTCCGCTTATTCTGGTTTCTGGTTTCTGGTTTCTGGTTTCTGGTTTCTGGTTTATTTTTTCCCCTCCTCTTCTGTATGTACATGTTTCAAGAATCTCTCAGTTCCCCAGGTAGTTGATGGGTGAAGTGGTTTGGATTACTCAGAGGAGATGAGTTAAGATTGCATTTATGGTCGGGTAGGAAGGCCCGTATGTAACGGTGGGATATAGGCAGTGTTCTATAGTGTTTTCATCAATCATATCGCTTCATACAAAAAATCGAATGTATCCGGTTCGACTGACACATCCATGCCGATGATGGAAGAGAGGCAGAGTCAGTCAACTTCCCAGATCACCAGCAAGGCCATCCAAGAAGCTATCCGCCATCTTCTTCGCGCGACGTTCAGCCAGCTCCTTGCGGCGCGCCTCAATCTCAGCGCGACGGGTAGCCTTTTTATCCTCCATCTCAGTGCGCTTGTGCATAGTCTGGTCGCGTTCGGCCTTGAGCGCGTCCATCTCGGCGCGACGAGCCTCGGCATCCTGGCTGAACTTGTAGAACCCAACACCCTTATCCCGCACCTCGCGGTCGGCGTTGTAGTGGGTGGGCGGCGGCGGCGTGGCGCTGCGGTCGCGTTTGCGGGCGAGCTCGGCCATGGCGGCCTCGTCGCGCGCGGCGAATGCATACGTCTGCACGACGTCGCCGACGATGACGTGAGAGGGCGCGGCGGGCCGGCCGACCAGATTGTGGCGGCCCGGGGCGGGGCCGTCGGTGGGGGCGTCTTCGGCTGCGGCGCGGAGACGGCGCTCCATGCGGGCCTTGTCGGCGCGTGTGCCCTGCCGGGTGCGGCCGAACTCGTCCTCGAACTCGACTATCTCCGACGGGTCGGCGTCCTGCTCGAACGACGAGTCGGAGTCGTCGGCTGCGCCCGCGTCGTCATCGTCGTTGTCTGAGAGGTTGTCGCCGCGCGCGCGGGCCTCAGCCCACTTCCGGTCGAAATCGATCAGGGACGACCCGGCCAGGCCCGCACGCCGGGGCCTGTGGCCATCCCCGTTTTCTCTGCTGTCATCGTTGTCGTCGTCGTCGTCGCGGACGCGGCGCTTCAGCTGCTCGTAGATCTTGGCCTTCTCCTCGAGGCGGCGGCGCGAGAGCTCGAGCTGGGCGGCGTCTTCGGCGGTCTGCGCGGCGCGCGTGTCGCGCAGGCGGAGTTTGCGCGATTTGGCCGGCGCGGCGTCTGCTGCCCCGAATTTGGACGATGGGCCGGCGAGCCGGAGACGCGTCGGGTGGTGGTCTGCGGCCGGTTGGGTTGGGGTTTCGGCGGAGGTGGTGGTGGTGGTGGTTTGTTTTCGTGCGCGGGAGGATGGTGTGGTGGTCGTCGGTGCATCAGACATGAGGGATGTCAAGCGGGCTGTGAAGTCCAGGGATACCGAGGATGGAAGGGCCGTTCTGGCCTTTTTCCGCGGCTTTTGGCCGTAGAGATCTGGATCTTGCGGCATGATGGCTGCGTATATGGTAATGCTCCAGAGTTGAAAAGTGTTGGAGTGAAGGTTTGTTCGCAAGTTAGAAGAAACTATACAGCGGCGGCTAAAATACCCCAGAACCAAGCGCTATCGATAAGACTCAGCTCGCTGAAATGCTACAGTGCCACACACGGCGCATGCACTGTAGTCACTTCAGCGTGTTCAGCCCAGTCCGTACAGTGCAAACCTGCCAGATGGGAAAGTTGGGGCCCGATGTTCGGGGCGGTTTACAGGCTTGACCCCGCTATAAAAATTATGGCGAAATGCCCCTCCTAAGTCGGACTATAATAGACAACGAATTGGAAAAGCACGCCAGAGGAGTTCACTCGTTTGCGACCTCAAATTCTCTTAGCACACACTTTGGGTTTGATATATTTACCGGAAACCATGTCTTCGTCAAAGAAAGTTTTTATTGCCGTCATCGGTAGGTGTTAAACTGGCCAATTGCGCTGGGGGAAGTCTTGCTAATGACATTCTATCACTATAAACAGGTGCTGGAGGTGTGGGGAAATGCTTCCTCTCGCAGCTGCAGGCGCTGGCCGCGCGCCGCCCGTCGCCGAAGCTCGAGCTCTCGTACATCTGCACGTCGAAGAAGGCGCTCTACTCGGCCGACTACGCGGCCATTGACATCCCGACGGCCATTCCGACGCTCGCCGGCTCGCCGCTCACGCCGCTAGCGCTGCCGGCCCTGGCCGACTTCCTCGCGGCGGCGCCCGGCAAGACGGTGCTGGTCGACAACACCAGCTCGCAGGACGTGGCCGACACGTACCCGCTGTTCCTCGGCAAGGGCATCAACATCGTCACGCCGAACAAGAAGGCGTTCTCGGGCTCGTACACGCTGTGGCAGGACATTTTCGCGGCGGCTGCGGCGTCCGGCGCGCGCGTGTATCACGAGTCGTCGGTCGGCGCGGGCCTGCCGGTGATCTCGACGCTGAAGGACCTGGTGGAGACCGGCGACACGGTGACGCGGATCGAGGGTGTGTTCAGCGGCACCATGTCGTTCCTGTTCAACTCGTTCGCGCCGGCCGGCGGCAGCGGCGGCGGCGCGTGGTCGGCCGAGGTCACAAAGGCCAAGGCCGCCGGCTACACCGAGCCGGACCCGCGCGACGACCTCAACGGCCTCGACGTCGCGCGCAAGCTGACCATCCTGGCGCGGCTCGCCGGCCTGCCGGTGGCGTCCCCGACGGCGTTCCCCGTGCAGAGTCTGATCCCGGCCGAGCTGGAGAGCTGTGCGTCGGGCGACGAGTTCCTGGCCAAGCTGCCCGCGTTTGACGCGCAGATGGAGGAGACCAAGCAGGCTGCCGCCGCGCAGGGCAAGGTGGTGCGGTTTGTCGGCAGCATCGATGTGCCGGCCGGCCAGGTCAAGGTCGGGCTGGAGATGTTTGATGCGTCGCACCCGATCGCGGCGCTCAAGGGCGCCGACAACATCATTAACTTCTATACGGAGCGGTATGGCAAGAATCCCCTGATCATCCAGGGCGCTGGTGCGGGCGGTGATGTCACGGCCATGGGTGTGACCAGTGATCTGCTGAAGGTGCTCTCTCAGATCTAGGGGGTTCAACGCAGGAAGAGAACAGGAACCAAATGAATACAAGAAGAAGAAATCAAAAAAAAAATACCCCTCTGTGACGCCAAATAAAGGTTCTGTGCCATCTAGATGTTTTCCCGGAGATGGCTGCCATGTCTGGGAGTAACCCTAAAAGCCGGGAGCGGATTTCTGAGCAGCTGTCTCTGCAGCCAAGATCCCCGGAAATACACATCATACCATAAATCGCACAGTCGCACAGGGAGGAAGCAAAGACTTTATCATGCAAACAAAATAGCAGTGCCGTAGTAAAGCAAAAGCCAACAGAAACGGAACAAAACAGAAATCACGGCAGCCTATGACGACTTTAGCTTGTCGGCAGGATCATCAAGCTCCGCGACCCGGCCGTCTCTCTGTGCGGAAGCGGCGGATTTGGGATCTGAGCCACCGTCCGCCCGCACGCTAGACATTGCCGAAGCCACATAGGTTCGCCAGAGCCAGAGCACCAGGTCGAGGAAGAGAAGAAGCAGGGCCGGGACAATCAGGGCGGCCCCGAGAACAAGCTGCGCAACGAAGGGTTAGCCGGCGGCGGGGTGAGACAACGGTGGGCGGCGCATCGCGCCGGGTGTCAGCCACATACCGAGATCCAGGAAACGTACCGGACGAACGCCGGGGAATCCTTAGAGAGGAACAGATAGTGGGACCACGATATCGACATTCTTGTCGCGGCCGGGAGGAGATGTGAGAAGAGAGGAGACGAGTAGATGTCGCCGATGAAAGAGGGACGAATGCGACAGGCGCCGTGGAAGTCGTGCAGAAAGGACAGAATATGGGAAGAACGCGACAGAAGCAGTGGATATTGCAGATGAGTGAATGTGGAGAGAAGGCTAACAAATGATAATCGGCAGAAAAAGCGCTCTAGATCGCAAAGCAAAGAAGGACACGCGGGTATTTGTATCGGGGCGATAGTGACGGAGGCTGAGAGGACGTGGTGACGACGACGACGACAGATCGCGAACCCTAGAACCGAAGAAGACTGGAAAAAGGCAAAAAGGCAAGATTGGCCACACACCAGGTGAGGCTGTTCCAGCAACACTTTGTTCGTAGGCATCAACAGAACACATTATAAATGTCAGTCCGTCATGAGTTGTCACGGAACCACGAGGAGCGCACCACGTCGGCTGATATTCTGAGCCGGGGGGTGGGGGGGGAATGTTGGGTTACAGCCGAGTTGGCTGCTTGGGCGCTGAGGGGCGCTGAACTGGGCCGGGTTTTAGAGGTCTGTTGGGGAGGCTGCAGGGGATGAGGGCGCTGTAAGGAGAGAGAGTGTGTGAAACTCTGGTCACTAGGGCTTATGCGGAGCTGCAGGGCCTCTAATTCGGGGGGCGGGCTGTGGTTCGGCCTGGCAGCTGGCAGGTTTGGGGGCTGCCAGTTGGCATTTCTCTTTTTTTTTATACTTTTTTTTTTTGATAATATTTCAATTTTTAATTTAATTTCTTTTTCGTTTTTCAATCACGGAGAATCCCCCCACCACCGACTCTCCTCAATCAGGGAACGAAATATCTCGACTACATCTTGCAGCAGAACCTGCAATACCAACTGCCGCCAACCCGACTTTTCAAATTCAATTTGTCCCAGCTTATCACACCACACATCCCATCATCTGCAGCCACAATGGCAGAGTCCCCCAAAGTCGCTGGCCGACGCCGGGTCGTCCAGGCCGATGGCACCACCGAGATGCCCCGGAAGCGCTTCTACAGACAACGAGCACATGCAAACCCTTTCTCAGACCACGACCTTGAATAGTACGGAAATGCTCTCCTATGTAACCTGTACGGGGAAGATTCTCTGACATACTTACAACCAGCTAACCAGCACTCTCTAGTCCTTCCTGTCCGCGCATGATGGACTGGGCGCCATACTACCCCAACTATGTGTCAGAACATGACACTGAGTCCGAAGACCTGTCTCTTCTGGCAGCCGGCAAGCCGATCCCGAAACCCTTGAGGCAAAAGGTCGAGGTCCTGGATATTGGCTGTGGCTTTGGCGGTCTTCTCGTTGCGCTTGCCGAGATCATGCCGGAGACTCTCGTGCTCGGTGAGTTATCAGGAGCCCAGGGGGACCTCTATATGTTAACTATACACCATGTCGGCCGTCCTCTCTAACACACATCCTCACCAGGCCTTGAAATCCGCATAAAAGTCGCCCAGTTCGTGCAGGACCGCATCCACGCCCTCCGCTCACAAGCCCAACTGGCGGGGACATCGCCGTCGTTCGACAGCATCGCGTGCCTGCGCGCCAACACCATGAAGTTCCTGCCGAACTTCTTCGAGAAGGGCCAGCTGACCAAGATCTTCATCTGCTTCCCCGACCCGCACTTCAAGGCGCGCAAGCACAAGGCGCGCATCGTGTCGGCCACGCTCAACTCCGAGTACGCCTACGCGCTGCGGCCCGGCGGCGTCGTCTACACCATCACCGACGTCGAGGACCTGCACCGCTGGATGGTCGAGCACCTCGACGCTCACCCGCTGTTCGCGCGCGTCGACGAAACCGACCCCGCCCACGCGCTGTACGTGGCCGCCATGGCGTCGGCGACTGAGGAGAGCAAGAAGGTCGAGCGGAACAAGGGGCCCAAGTTCGTGGCGCTGTTCCGGCGGTTGGAGGACCCGGCATGGTGAAGTTAAAAAAAGAATTCTGCCACGTAGAAGCAGGACCGATTAAATGAATAAACGAACCACTTTATGCACGTATCCCACGCCCATCTCGCTCCCCATATCTGTTGGCCGCCGATGTCCAGTGACTCCGTCTTCACATGTCGTTGGCTGTCAGCTGCCGCCACCTGGCAACAGCTGCCCATATCCTTTCCGCCAGCGTCCGTCCAGACCATGATCGCCCGCTTTGATCGTCGTTTCTGCAGAGTGATCCATGTCTCTCGCTGTCTTGTCCCTTGCTGCATTCCATGCAAAAACCGTTTCCACCACCTCTCTTTCCCCTCCTCCCCCTCTTTGCATTTTTCTTCTGGAGATACTTGTGTTATCAGAACGTGATCCGGCTCAGCCTCCGCTGTGGGCTTCGTGTTCGTCATTCTGCGTTTCCCACGCCCCACGTGATTTCGTTTCCCACACTAGCAATCCATCTATCTATCTTGATCTTGTCTCTCTCCTATGTTTCGGCTTCCACTATAAACAGCCTTGTCTGCTCTCAACTTTTGCGGCATCCCGTCATGCGGATTCAACATCGCTCGCGCCGTCCATCTCGACTATGTCTGTAAAGACGCGAGACGCCGCCTTCGCCGCCCTTGCTGCCTTCGTCGCCTGGGGCTACTTTGTCCACTGGTTTCCCGCCCTGCGGTGGGCCGGCTACGCCCTCGTCCTCGGCGCCGTGCTCGCTGTCGCCGGCCTCAGCGCCCTCACTCTGCTCACGTCGCGCGGCCTGCGCAATGACGCCTCCTCGACCTTCCGATCCTCCCGCCCGCACGGCGTGGCGTTTGCCGGCCCGGTAGCTTGGGCGGCCGAGCTCACCGCCCTCCGCGACCGCCGCGCTGTGGCCCGCACGCCGCTGTACGCCGAGTCGCCGAGCATCTCCGCCGCTCTCGACGGCGTGCTAGGCCTAATATCGCGCGACTTTGTGCGCTCGTGGCACGCGAACATCAGCAAGGACCCGGCGTTTCCAGATACCGTTGAGAATGCTATTCGCACCGCCATTGCGAACATCCACAGCCGCATCGTCGGGCTCGACCTGGCTGAGACTGCGACCGTGCGCTTCGTCCCAATCTTAACCGCCCACTTCCGCGACTTCTACGACGCCGAGATCGCTGTCCGCGGCCGGAAGCTCAACCGCACCCTGACCGAATCGGAGGAGCTTGACCTGGCCATCGCCTCGAAATTCCGCGATGGCAAGCTGCACCCGGCCGCGTCCCTGTCGTTCTCCGACACCAAACACATCCAACAAGACTACCTGCGTTCCGTCGCTCTCAAAATCCTGCCGAAGATCCTACCGCCCACCATGCTCGCCAGCCGCGCCGTCGCCATTCTCGTGCGCGAGCTGGTGGCATGTGCGGTCCTCAGCCCGATCATGCAGCTCCTCTCGGATCCCGACACGTGGAATCAGGTGATGGAGAACTACGGCCGCACGATGCTCCAAGACCGCTCGACTGTGCGAAAGCTCCGCAAGGCGCTGGACGAGCATGCTCCCACCAAACCCCGGGCCTCTATCGGCACTGTGGTGATTCCGCGGCTCGTGTCTGGCGATAACGAGCGCAAGTTTGAAAAGTTCATCCGCGCCATTCGCAAACTCAACACGCTGTCTGATGCTCGCCGGCTGCGGAGCGAGGTTGCTAGCCAGCTGAAGCGCGACTCATTGCAAGAGAATCCGGATGCGGTGTATCTCCGGCGCTTGGAAATGGGGAAGCGGGCTATTGATCTACGCGTGCAGGCTCTCTCCGCGGGTCCCGGGGACCCCCAGCGCCGCGGCTCCGTACCGCTAGTGACGAGCTCGCCTGCAGTACCGAGCGTGTCCAAGCTGGAGAACGCTCCGCTGGCCGAACTTCTGCGAGACTCGTCGGGTCTGTCATACTTCATGGAGTACATGGACCGCCAGCGCATGATGCCGCTAGTCCAGTTCTGGCTTGTTGTTGACGGGTTCCGGAACCCCCTCGAAGATGATGGCGTCGACGAAGAGCAACTCCCTCATAACCTTCCCAAGTGGAGTGAATCCGACCGCATGGATCTTCTCCAAATCAACCAATCGTACCTATCACAAAAAGAACTCAAAGTGTCCGAACAGTCCAAAAAGGATGTTCAGGCGTTCCTCTCTGCCGGTAAATCGGCCACCCCCCTCCAGTACTACCGAGCCCGAAAGGCCATTCTCGCAGCCCAGACTGCAGTGTTGGAAGCAATGCAGGGCAAATATTTCCAGAATTTCAAGAAATCCGACCTATTCTACAAATGCCTTGCCTCCCAAGAATCTTCCTCCATACCTGCTCCAGCACCCACTCCAACTCCTCCCCCATTACCAGCCGATGGTCCCGTCAACCATAGACCGGCCCCGTCGTTTTCAGCAAGACCCAAGGTTGTCAACCGACTGGCTGTACGGTCCTCCTTCTCTGCCGCTTCCAAGTCGAACTCTGCAGCCGATCTACGAAGCGGAGTTAATGGCAACTCCGCAACAAACACAACCGGTGGTGCGGATCCTCTATTCGCTTCCCGCCGGTCTCTCGATGAGGACTCGCCTAACCCGTTGTTTGATGATGACGACTTCGAAGGGGACGGTATGGTTGATTCTGTGCAGAGCCTGGATCAAGTCCCGCACGACGGGCAGACTGGCCCAGACACCAAAGTCGTCCAGGCAATGGAAAAGGCTCTCAACAATATCATGGAGAACGACCGCCCTCAGACGGCGGAAGACTTGCGGGCGTCCTTGTTTGGTGATGATATCACGTCGTCGGTACTCTTCAGTGACGGAGAATCCACGCGTGGGTCTGTAGACTTGGGATCCGGTATTGCCCCGTCGAAAGCCGCCGGCGACAAGTCTGGTGATAAGCCAAGTCTTGCATCTCTTGGCCTCGTCAGTGCCGCGTCGCGTATCGGTGTGTTTGAGGACGATGATCTCTTTGGAGACGAAGACCGGTACCTCTCGGACGAGCATGAAGATGACGACCAGGCGCCGAATGCGGGGGATGACGAGGTGCACGAAGCTGCGCCGGGTGATCTTGGCTTGGCGGAGGCAGTGTCAGCGCTCTCCCAGGACATTGATAAGCTCACAGCCCAAGATGCCATCGTCGACTCGCTCACGCGGAAAGCCGAGCTCACGAACAACACAGCCGAGCTGCGTATCCTGCGCAAGTCGAAAGCGAGCCTGCAACGCGAAATCCGGCGGAAGGAGCTGCAGCGGCGGCAGTACGTGATCCAGGAGAGCGACAACAGCCTGTTTGGCCGGTCGACGATCAAGATCAAAGCCATTCAGGTGGGTAAGGACGACGAAGGCCGCGAGTTTGCCATCTACGTCATCGAGGTGCAGCGGGACGCGGGCGAGCAGATGCCGGCGGCCACGTGGCTGGTGATGCGGCGGTACAGCGAGTTCCACGAGCTGCACCAGAAGCTGCGGTCGAGTTACCCGTCGGTGCGCCACCTGGAGTTCCCGCGGCGGCGCATGGTGATGAAGTTCCAGAGCGAGTTTCTGCGCAAACGCCGGTCGGCGCTGGAAACCTACCTGCAGCACCTGCTGCTGCTCCCCGAGGTGTGTCGTAGCCGCGATCTGCGGGCGTTTCTCTC
>LNGL01000026.1:995599-1007457 GCA_001510565.1 Knoxdaviesia proteae
AAAAAAAAAAAAAAAAAAGGCAGGAGAAAAGCTTCTCTCTCGCCTCCTCGATCCCGCTTCTTTTTCAGCCTGTCGCAGGGTTTTCTCCTCCTCTCTTCCTTTTTTCCCACCTTGGCAACCCCCAGGCCTTCGGCTGTTTCTTCCTTCCTGTGAACTCTCCATCTCTAACCTTTCTTTTCTGTGTGTTGCCGAATCTCGACCTCTCAGCTCCCGCATTCCGCTGCCCCGACAAACTCTCTCTCCTCGGCGTCTCTCTCCCGTGCCGCCGCTTGTTTCTCCCTCCCGGCTCTTCTCCCGCGCCGCCTCGCGCCCGGTGTCTCCCCCGCCTTCTTCCACGGATCTTCTGTTCTCCCGGTTTTGGTCCTCTGTCTCGCCCATCATGGCTAGCGAAGTGTCAAATACGCGCCTCTATCTAGGCAATGTCCCCCGCACTGGTCAGTTGCCCGTCGACCCTTGAACACTCACATCCAGGACTGAAGGCTTTTTTCTTTTTTTTTTCCTTCTTCTTCTTCTTCTTCTCGACCCATCTCTCTGGACAACTTCCATAACGTGCAAGGCCAAGGATCGTCTCCCACCATTTTCTCTCCTTCTTCCCCGTGGTGGTAATCCGCGTGATTATTCCTTCCTTGACCGCCATGGATCTTCATCACCAGGCCCCTGCTGTCCTACAGGCGCCATGCCGGTGCCATCATGGATTCAGGCCTCAGTGAAGGCTATTCTGTTTGGAAGTGTCCGATCTTGTCATGTCACCAACCACCACCAGTCTTGTCTCAACCTCCATGATTGATATGTTGCCCTGTCTATCTATCTCGCTTGCCACTGACACTGCCCCGTGAACCGTCTCCCTTTGCGAAAACAGCCACCAAGGCCGATATCGAGAAGCACTTCTCGACCCACGACAGCGCCGAAATCGTCGAAATCAAGTTGATGTCTGGATTCGCCTTCATCGAATACAAGGACCCCATGGATGCTCGAGATGTCGTCCCAGGTCAGTTCCAGCTCGGAGTTGCTTCTATTCTGCCTCGCATGTCACCCGTGTCCGCTAACTCAAGCTTCGTCCACAACAGCTTTCCGTACGTATAACCGCACACTCACCCCCGCCGCTAGAACGTTGCTCCGGTCTTCTCCTGTCACTCGATGCCGCCTCTCCCTATATCCACACAATCTCTTTCCTTATGCGCCCGTCGTAACTCTGGCACCAAACCATATACACCCACCCTTCGTCTTTCCGTGTGGCTAGGCATACATACCCAAGAGTCCGAGGTACTCGCTGGACTTGGACATGCCATTTTACTGACTGAGGCCTGAGTAAAGACGGAACCACCTTCATGGGCGAGCGCCTGACTGTCCAGTTTGCTCGTGGCCCGCGTGCCCGCGATGGCCCCCATCACAACCAGGAACGCCCGACTCCCCGCCCCAGACGGACTGCCTTCCGGATGCAAATCACCGGTCTTCCCACTGAAACCAGCTGGCAGGTTTGTTTTATTCTCTATTTCCTTTGTTTTTGGCCCTGTTTTATCCTCTTTCGCCGTCGCACTTGCTTGATACTGTCCTCTGGTACCTGTCTGGCCCTTTCGCCAGACCTCCTCTCTTGTGGCACCCAAGGCAAATCCCCGTGAGAGGTGACGCGTCTCACCCTACGATAACCTCCACTCGATACATTGCCAGAAGGATCCCGTTTTCTCAAAGGCTCTATCTTCCCACCGTGGCGCCTTCGGGGTTG
Source organism: Knoxdaviesia proteae (assembly GCA_001510565.1). Classification (NCBI taxonomy): domain Eukaryota; kingdom Fungi; phylum Ascomycota; class Sordariomycetes; order Microascales; family Gondwanamycetaceae; genus Knoxdaviesia; species Knoxdaviesia proteae. The sequence continues at coordinate 997,323 of LNGL01000026.1, forward strand.
ACGCCAGATCTGGATTTGAAAGGCGCAACCCTTCTCAGGATATCTCTCTTCCACCACGGGAATCCTTTGCGGTCATGAAACAGTGAATGTGGCGCCATGATCTAGGAGGAACTCTACTGCGGGCCCTACATCAAGGGTCTTTCTAGTGGAGATTCGTTCGACTTGCTTTCCCTGCGCGTCTTCACTGTCTCACAGCTTCATACCCGTTTTGTGAAGGCCTTCTTTTTTCTGTCATGAACTCCTCCTAACTTACCACTTTTCAACTACAGGATCTGAAAGACTTTGCCCGTCAGTCTAGCGCTGAGGTTGTCTTCTCGGAAACCGACCGAGAAGGACATGGGTATGCTAAACCCCGATGATGACAAACAACCCGGCTCTTCCCCGGATTTCTATCACTCCGGCGGACGCTAACACGTGCTTTCCGCAGCTATGTTGATTTTGAGAGCGCCGCCGATTTGCGCTCGGCCATTGAAAAGCTTGATGGTCGCGAGTACAAGGGCATTAGAGTGACTTGCGCTGTTGCTGTAAGTCTAAGATGGACCCCAAACATGTCGTTTGTCGTTGCTTGCTGTTTTTTTTCAAGACAATGTCTTAACTGTTTGTTTGCTCCCTGCAGCCGGATCTGCCTCCCAGAGATCCTCGGGGCCGCTCGCGGTCTCCCGTGGGCCGGCGCCCCGCTCCTCCTCCTCTAGCCGATGACTACGACCGCCGCGGTCCTCCGCGGGGCTACAGCCCGCGCCGCGAGCCCGCGCCGGGATACCGCGACATGTACCGCGACCGCAGCCCCCGCCGCGACTACTACGACGACCGCCGCCCGCCGCCGTACCGGCCGTCGCCGACGCCGCGCCGTCCCCTGGACGACTACCCGCCGCCGCGCCGCGGATACGAGGACCCGTACCGCCGCGACTACCCGCCGCCGCCCGATCCGTACATGAATGGCCGTGGCGGCTACGATCGCCCGCCGCGGGACTTCCCTCCGCGGGAGCCGTATCCCCGCGAAGGAGGCGGCTATGGGCCCCGGGATGACTACCGGCGTTTCTGGTAAATACAAACGATTTCCTAGTCATACTCTCTCTCTTTTTCATCTTCACGTTTGAGTCGACCCACTTCGGAGAACAACAGAATCACAGCATGAACGGGTTCTTCTCTTCATCCCTTTTTCCTCTTTCTCTGCCCTCAATCTCGTCATCGGCTGTGGTGGATGGAGTGTTGGAGGTCTGTCGTATCGAGGTTTGTTTTCTGAACCTGCATACACGTCTCTCCCGATACTTTGTCCTGGTTGAGCCTTGCATGTATACCGGGGTTGGATTTCGTGTGTGCGTGCGGTGTCTACTTTCCATCTTTTCGCATAGCCGTGTGTGCTCTCTTGCCATCTCGCTTCTTGTTGTTTGTCCTGCTTTGGAGACGTTCTTTGACCGTGTACATTCCTGCACTAGAAACCGACCGGTTCTCCTTCACCCTATCACGACCTCGGCACGCTCGATACGTCTTTTGGTTATTCGGATTGGAAAAGGTTCTAAGGTATCGCTGTTTATTCCTCCCCGCTCACAATTATCTCCTCGACCGTCATGTTCGGCATGATTTCAACCCCGCGTCTCGAAAAACAGCCGGTTACATCCCGGACACTCAGAAACATACGGCAACATATCATCCTCCAATCCGCCGCTCTGTCGCACTACCCTCGGGTTTGCTACACCTTTTGTCGATCTTGTGTCCGCTCTGGCGCCCAAATTATTGCGGTGATTCGGATCTGGATGTTGCTGGTTTTGAAAAGGGGTGACTTGGGGCATAGCAAGACAAACCAAAGTTTGGAAAAGTTCTGATGGAAATCTTGGCTGTTTATGGAATCTTCTTTTTTTGCTTTCTCTTCCTTTTGATCTCTGGTTACCCAATTGTTCTGTGTTTCTTTCCTTCTGTTCACTCATACCTCTCTCCAGGTTCGTCGTTCGTCTTATGCATGCAGTGTCCGTTGATTCATCTTCTGGTTGATCCAAGCTTGAACGGCCCCATCGGCCGCCCGCTTGGGTGTGATCCTTTCCTCTGTGATTATCGGTAGGAAGGGTCTCTTCCTACCCAGGCATTGAGCATCGAGATTATGTTCCCAAGCACGATATAAACGACGTCTTTCTAATATCACGGCTGTATGAAGCATGTATTCAAATCATTGCGTGAATGTCAGGGACTACTAGGAGACATGGATCAAGACGCGTGCTCTCTGTTAATAGCTACGAAGAAAACACATGGAGCATAAGACACCAAGAAGGAGGGAAAACGAAAGAGGACGGACAACCAGAAAAACAACCAGAACACGGAACTCAAAAGTTGTACACCCCAGGGAAACGTGAAAGCCCACTGGGAGAGATCGTTTTTTTCTTACAGGCCGCGGCCCGGCTCCCTCCCTCCCTCCTGACCTGTAGAAAAAACTAACGATACTGAAATTTCAAACGATTTATACATAATTGAATGGGTATTTTTCTTTTTTCTTCTTTTTTTTTAATTTATTTTTTTTTTCTTGAGAACAGCCGAAAAGGGTCTTGTTGGAGGTGGGGAAAGCACGTCAAAAAAGAGAATCGCCACCGACCCATGTGGAGACGATTCGGCCAAGGGAGAAGGCGGAACTCCAGTATGATGTCAACAAAGTGGTCGTTTGCATGTGAGACCCGATAGTCGGGGTTCAACAGAGCTCAACAGGGTTTCCAGTTGAGGGAGATTGGAAGATTTTGAATGTTATATATAGAAGACGCAGTTGAGCTTAGGCGGTCTTGCTCCACTGCAGCGAAGCGCCGATGATGCTGCTAGTCATTCCAGCGATGCCGACAAGGCCGTCGTCGAGGCCGATCCAGCCGAGGGCGGAGGAGGGCACGGTGAGGTCGCACAGGTCGCAGAACAGCTGGACGCGGGAGGCGGAGCGCTCCTTGAGGATGCGCTTGAACTCGACGACGCCCTCGGCGTCCTTCTTGTCGACCTTCTTCAGGCGGGCGGCGAGCTGGCGCAGGGTGTGCAGCTGGGAGACGGCGGAGGCGATGAGGGCGACGGCCCAGAAGCGGAAGGCGGCGCGCTGCCAGTCCTTGGCGCGCGGGTTCTTGCGCAGGCCGAGCGTGTCGAGCACGGTGGCCGAGTCCAGCGTCAGGAAGGCGGCCATGGCCAGCTGGCGCACGATGGCCGTGTAGCGCAGCACCGGGTCGGCGGCGGTCTTGGCGGCCGCCGCCGACGCCGCGAAGCGCGCGTGCTCGACGTTCTTGCCGACGCGCAGCAGCTTGCGCACCAGCCCGAACTGCGCGGTGACGGCCGCCCACGGGGCGATCTCCGCGGGGGTTGCGTTGGTGCGCAGCAGGTACCAGGCGTAGAAGCGCGAGAAGTACTGCACGGTGCCGAGCACCTTGTCGCGGCCGGCGGTGGTGGCCAGGAAGGTGCTGGAGTGCACCACGGTCGGGTGGTAGATGATCAGGTCGCCGAGCATGGTGGATGGATTGGGTGGATGTACATATATATATAGGTTATATCTAGGTTATATGCGTGTGTGAGGGGAGGTTGGAAGGTCGTGGACTAGATGGCGGGATCCGGGGGGGTTCGATTCGGGGGTCGTGGTATGTAAGAGGATGAAGAGTCGCGGCAGTTTCGTTCGGTAGTACCGGAGAAGGGGGGCCGGACGGGGAGATCTAGAGACCGTCGAGGTTGAGGCTGAGGCCAGTCCGTCACGATATTACAGCTAATAGATACAGAGGGCAAGCAATGGTCTGCCGATTGGGGTGGCAAGGTGGTTTATCGCAGCGACAGAAAAGAAAAACGAGGTCGTATAAGAATAGACGTGGGGAGGGAGAAAGAAAGAAAGAAGCCGGAAAAGGAAGAAAGGCGCAGAAAAAAAAGATGTCGGATCGAAAAAAGAAATAAAATAGAAATAAAAAATAAAAAATAAAAAGACACAGTCAAGAAGGAACGGGATGAGGATCGGTGAGATTTGGGCAAGAGGCAGACTTTTCGAAGGGACAGAACCGGGTTGCACTTTGATGAGGAAGGAGGAAGCAAGCAAGCAATTGAAGAAGGAGCACATGAACGACGGATTCCTCTCTTTTTTTCTTTTTTTTTTCTTTCTTTTTTTCCTACACTTTCCTATACACGGTGAACTCTCTACATGCGACTTTCCATAAGCATGTGCTCCATCTCCCTCGTTCCTTTACCGTCCGCCTTGTCTCTCCACAATAACGACACTGACGGTTTTTTCTTCCTTGCCGGCTTGCGTTTCCCGAGAAAGCTTGCCTTGGAGCTTGCGGTGTTTTTCTTTGGCTCAGGCTGAAGAAAGCTGGGGAAAAGAAACCCCCCCATCCCAACAAGGGCAAACTGCAGACAAAGCCTCGGCTTGCACAGGCGGCTCTTCCGCTTTGGGGAGGGACAAGACCTTGGTGGCCCTCGGCTAATAGCCGGGATTGGGAAACAGGCTGGCAACCCTAGTCGGCCGGGAATTAGGGTGTGCAGCCATTGCCTCACGTGCGTTCGCACGTGAACCGGCTGGCTGGTGGCGAGAGCTTCAGTTCAGACCAGGAGTGCGGTGGATGGTGAGCAAGGCAGGCTTTGGGTGCTTGAGACGTGCAGACAGCACAGGCTCAGATAACGGGAAGGAAAAAAAAAAAAAAAAGGAAAAGGGAAAAATGTCCGCCCGCGTAGAGAGCGAAGTTCGAGGCGGGATGCAGGCCTCGCCCGCCACATACAGCATGTCCAGCCAGCGAGAACCGCCGTTGTGTGCGAGATCAACCTGCTTCACTCTCGCAACTCAAACTAGCCAGTCAGACACTCGAAGATACCACGATAAGCACGGCACACTGCGAGTCTAACCCCCCCCCTTCCCCCTCTCATACGACATCTTCTATGTCTCACTCGCGATAGGCGTGCATGTTCAGAGATACAGCACACACACACATACAGTTTTTATCGCCGAGCTCAGCCCCCTCTTTGTTTGGGCCCTTCTTCGCATGTGCCGCCGCTTAATCCGAACCGAAGCAGTAGCTCTTTGTCTCGCGCGAGAGCACAGCGCGCGGCGCATCTTCCTCTTCTCCCCCCCTCCAAACACCCTTGCTGCCGAGAGTCGACCGCCCGCCAGCCGGGAACCACCGACTCTTGCCGACCAGCTAGCTACACATTCCGTGCTTGGATTCTGCTGGTGTATTTTGAGCTGTGCTTTCTCCTCCCCTCTTTGGTGGCACTACCCCTTTTGGTCTCTCTCCTATCTCTCTCTCCTATCTCTCTCTCCCAGGGTCCCCTCGGGTCGCGTGAGAAGATCTGCGTTGGAGATTTCTTATGAAGAACCGCGTTTGAATTTTAGGGGGGGGCAACGTCGCTGTCATGTGGTCTGGTCGCAGGTTCTCTCTGTTTGGAAGATGCAGGGTGTGTGGTTGGAATGGTGAATTAATACTGAGACGTTGTAAATCGGCCAGTTCAACAGCGTCGGGATCCAATTCCCACGTGTTTGTATCATCCTCCCATTGATAGTTCTTCATCTTGTTCGTCTATGTCTGTCTGTCTCAGGGTATAACCCACACTCCCTCCATACAGAAATCCCATCCACAAGAAAACTCCCCTCAGCCAACTTCCCCGCTTCGGGATTGGTGGAATTAGCTCTCCTGACGGCCTGTTTTTTTCCCTTGGGCCCGATCTTCATCCGGCAGCTTTCTTGATGGTGAAGACGGCCACGGCCTGGGTTTTTTCCATCCTCCGTCAGGTGGTTCTTGTCCCTGGAATTGAATATGCATGCAGGGTGGTTTCTCCTCTCCAATTGTTGTCGCAGCCGCCACCCGGAACACTCTCTGGCAGAAGGGAACAAGAAAAAGAAAAAGAAAAAGAAAAGTGGTGTGTTCGCGATAGACCAGCAAAACAACCCATCCCAAGTGGAACTTATCGGAACTGAGATCTGGAAATCCCAGCACGGGTAGAGAGGGGCCTCATTGTGACCGAGAGAGTCTGTATATCGCACCAGCAACACACACCCGTATCACAGGTTGTTGGAGGGGCCGCGGCGTTTCGCTTCCGGGAAATCCTCTTGTTGCTTGACAACCCACCCTTCGTCGTTTGTACGCTGCTGCGTATACCCGCGGCGTGGGCTGCCCCCCTTCTGCCCGGCAATCCTCGCCTTATCCGAGACTTGCCTGTGTATGCCACCCACACACCTTGTTTTGTGCCTTCTGGCGGCCCCCTCGCGTTTGGCCTGTATCCATGCGAAATACCCACTGGCATGCCCGGCCTAGAACGTTTCGTTTCAACGACACATCCACAGAGCTTGCTGGAGTCTCTGCCGAAAGCTCGTAGTTGGGGGCCCATGGAAAGGCAGTCGGCCCCGCGCTCGCGGGTCTCTCAAGAGCTTAAGGAGATGAAAGGGGACCACCACAAGGTCCTACATACGTCAATTCAGTGGATCACGGTTTTTTGCCCCCGTTTGTAAACAATTTCTAAAAGAATAAAAGATCAAATGATAAAAAAGCCCTCTCTCGTCGGAAACACGCCCGAAGGATCAAAGGAAGCAGGTCGACGGAGGAAAACGCGCGGGACAGTGGTGGACTTTCGCAGGCGAATCCTCGTGGTCGGAGATGGGGCCATGCAGCCGGCTTTGCATATCATGTTATTCAGATGCCCCTGGTAAAATAGAACTTGGCCAGACCAGATATCAAGCAAGACTTAAGCACACACAAAAAGATACATCGAGGGGGGAGGGGCCGCTTCAGCTTTTCTGATACGTTCGCCCGACTGTCAGGCTCCGTTTCTTTCCTACGGGATACGGCAGTGCCGCTACTTTGCGCGCTGTGGTTCAAACTATTTGATCCGCGTGCTATCCTCATTTTTTTTCCTTCTCTTTCTTTCTTCTCTTCCTTCTTCCTGATTCTTCCTTTCCTCCTTCTCCTTGTCCCCCATCTTTCTCCCCTTGAACCCTTAATTCTGTCTCTCGTCCCATCATCCACTCTCCGTCTCACCTTGCATCTAACAACTTGATTCAAGCCTCTCTTTCACCCACCATACTCTACCCAATTGTCGTCCTCTGTCCTCGCACCTGACCTTTGAAAAGCTCCCTTAAGCCTTCTCTCATCTTCTAATACCCCTCCAAAAAGGTAAACTTGCCGCACATTCCGCCCCCAGAAGATCCCCATCATACCGATTCCGTCGGGGCTCACGTTACCAGCTGTCTGGACGTTTTGGGTGTAATGTCAAATGCTAACGCGAACACCAATAGCCGAGCTTAATTGAGCTTGCATCCCGCATCGAGCCCTTTATAAGCGCGGCCTCGCTATTCGTTGTAAACTGTCTGTTGGAGCTCTTTTGCCGACGACAACACTTCTTTCTCTTTTCCAAGCTTCATCCCAAATCTTCCAGCAGAGAAAATAACCCTCCAAATACCGCCACAATGGCCGACGCCGATATGAAAATCAACACCAACATCATTACCCTCACCCGGTTCCTGACCGAGGAGCAGGTAAAACACAAGGAGGCCACTGGAGACTTTACGTAATGACGTCACCCCACCACCCCCCATGGCTAGGGTTGGACCCTATCCAACCCTAGGTCTTGCACCGTGAAACCCTAACGCACGAGCACCCATTTGCTAACAAGCTCTTCCCTTCCATCTCTGACCAGCCTCCTCTGCCACGCGCTGCAGTTCTCGTTCAAGTCGATTGCCTACTACATCCGCCGCGCCACGCTGGTGAACCTGACGGGCCTGGCGGGCTCGTCGAACATCACGGGCGACGAGCAGAAGAAGCTGGACGTGATTTCGAACGACCTGTTCATCGAGGCGATGCGGTCGTCGGGCAAGTGCGCGATGTTGGTGTCGGAGGAGGAGGACGAGGTGATATTCTTCCCGGAGAGCGGCGGCGCGCGGTACGCGGTGGCGTGCGACCCGATCGACGGCAGCTCGAACCTGGACGCGGGCGTGTCGGTCGGCACGATCTTCGCGGTGCACAAGCTGTCGCCGGGGTCGGCGGGCACCAAGGCGGACGTCCTCAAGCCGGGCACCGAGCTGGTGGCGGCGGGGTTCACGATGTACGGCGCGTCGGCGCAGCTGGTCATCACCATGAAGGGCGGGTCGGTCAACGGCTTCACGCTCGACACCGGGCTCGGCGAGTTCATCCTGACCCACCCGGACATGCGGCTGCCGCGCGCGCGCACCATCTACTCCGTCAACGAGGGCAACTCGCTGTACTGGGACGAGGCGGTGCGCAACTACTTCGCGTCGCTGAAGGAGCCGCAGCCGAACGGCAAGCCGTACAGCTCGCGCTACATCGGCAGCATGGTGGCGGACGCCTACCGCACGCTGCTGTACGGCGGCATCTTCGCCTACCCGGCCGACAAGAAGAGCCCCAAGGGCAAGCTGCGGATTCTGTACGAGTGTGCGCCCATGGCCATGGTGTTTGAGAATGGTTAGTCTCTGTCTCTTCTCGCTTCTCTCTCGCTCTCTCTGTGTGTCGAGGCTAGATACTAACGCGTTGTGTGTTTCGTTCGCATGACTTACAGCCGGCGGCCAGGCTGTCGACAGCAAGATGAACCGCATGCTCGAGGTGGTTCCCGAGGACATCCACGACCGCGCCGGAATCTTCATGGGCAGCTACGACGAGATCGAGAAGGTCAAAGCCTTCCACAAGGCGTAAACCCGAGTGCTGAGGCTCGACCCGTTCAACTCATCCCAACGGTTTCGATCTTTCGCTCCCTTCGGATACATGCAGATTGGGAAGAAGAGTTCTGCTATCGCGGCGGCTCTTGGTATTGCCACGGATACGGGGTTAAGGGGAAAGTTCGGTATCTCCGCGGACTTCGGAGAGGTTTTTGGGGGGGGGAAAGAGGACGGCCACGGTCTTCTTCCTTCTCGGTTTTTTTGGTCTCGGTTTTTTTTCTTCTTTTTTTGGAAAGGAGTCTTCGCTTTTCTTCTCTGAGATGATAACGTAACACATCATATTCTTCCGATAATTGAACCGGGAATTTCCAATACTGATTTGCATGGCGACTAGAATTAAACCGTGGCTGATCGACATGCACAGGCAACGTCCCAATGTTAGTCGAAAGACGCAGAGGACAGATGTCGGCCCCGGCTCTGGATGCCGTGTGCTGTCAACCGACAAGAACTTGCGGACGATACTAATCACTGTCTCGGGCCAGGCATATTCGCAGGCGCTTCCAAAGCAGACTTTTTGTTTCTTGTTTAGTCTTCGGGGATTTTTATCCTTATATATATATATATATATATATATATATAATTTTTCCGAAATCACTCATAGCGGCAGGGGTTTCCTCGAGAGAGAGCAAGTGATTTGGAATCTGGAAACTGGAATTCCTGGGCATACACCCCCCTCCTTTCCCGTGATTTGAAAGCACCCACACTGCGAGAATCAGGGAATTTTTGCTCTCGGCTTTCCCTGTTTTTTTGGTGGCCTGCATTGTCGTGTTAGCAAGGAAGGAGAAATAAAATTAAACTTAAATAGAATAATCAAATACAACCCCCCGTGCGGACAAGGTGGCCACGCCCCCCGGTCTTCTGGCTTCCCACACAACCAGGACAATCTCCGGGTGAAGAGTGAACAGAACAAGAAAGGCTGGTTTGTGCATCTCCGGAGGCTCCTCCCAGTTCCCCTCCCCCCCTCTTCGTGTGAATCCGGGTGGCACGGTGGAGCAATTATCGCGGATATAAGACCGTGCTTTGGTAGCGTTAGGACAAGGCAGCGAGAAGGGGGCGCCCTCGCCCACTCTCTGGCGCCCAGAGTGTCTAGGTTATCTGAAGAAAAAGACAGAAAGCGGATACGTCGGGTGGTAGCTGTACAGTGAGAGCGGTGGGCACCACCACAAAGACACCACGCCTGGGATGTATCTGTCCCAGCCGGGCGAGGCGGGCGGGTCTTCGAATCGCAGCAAAGCCCGGCTGGGTTCTCGGCTGGCTGCTGGCGACGCACGCAGCAGGACACCCGGCGCGCACACCGCCCGGGGATCCCGATTGCAGGGCCAGAGAAGAGCCGGGCGTGTCTGGACAGATCCAGCGCGGCAAGGCGGAGTGGTGAGGAGGAAAGGAAAAAGAAGAAACAGTATGTCATCGGGCGTGCCGGGACGCTGCCCATCTGCTCCGGCCAACCTTGCTTGCTCCCGCCGCCCGCGGCCCCCCCCCCCCCCCCCC